>JAMZAV010013452.1:0-16396 GCA_024449915.1 Sweltsa coloradensis | reverse complement strand
AATAAAGGATAAAAAGTGACTTTGAACAACAATATTCATCATCATAATTCTGATAGTGATATTATAATCTTAAACGATGTAAATAGCTGTAAGCAAACCTCAATTAAGCAGGTTGAGTTTTATAATCTGATGACAAGCACATCCGGTGTCCAGATCTAGCCCACTTTACCTCCCCTACTTGCTTCGAGGCAGAGACGATCTGATTTCGCTAGGGAGCGCCACCAAGTGGAGCCAAAATTGTGCTTTGTAAGGTGTTCGTACTTTTCGTCCTACGTCCACATTTTTCGAGCGACAAAAATGAGTTTTTTTTTGCATATTTAAAACAGTAATGTGAATCTTAGCACGTTGGCCGATTTTTCAATTTCGCTCCCTTTTGGTCACATTAATTCAGTAAACTTTGGACCGGAAATGATCATTTTTCGATATTTTCTATGGACTTTGAGAATTCGCGGGGAAAAAACTATGGCTTAAATGGGAAAAAGGCCAACGTGCTAGGATTACAAATTTAGTTACCTTCAGGTGGAAAAAACAGAATCAAAATATATTGATTTTCCTGCCCGTAGTTCGAAAAGTACGAAAGTACTGCACATGACGCGCTCAACTTGGTGTTTGAATCGCACCCAAGCCTCTTTAAGAGGCTAACTATCTGGCAAAGATGGAAGCCAAGTTGCAGCAGCCAGAGAAGGCTAAGTCTTTGCAGTCAGTTAAAACTACGAATCAACTATCACTATCATGGAGATGAGGAAGCAGTATGAAGTAATAGCACGGGGGAAACGATGTAAGCCGTTGTTGAGAAAGGAAAGAGATATCACCAGGAAAGTTGACGAGGAAAGAAAGAAGTTTAGTGTTCATAATATGTTGCAGTGTACTATAAAGAACAACAGTTGTTCTTTATACAGTTACTGTAGTCAATTTTAAAACATTGCCAAAAAGTGTATTTTACTGGTAACCACTTAAAAAGCAAAGCTCCCAAAAATGCATCAGTTTTCTGTTCATCCGTCTGTGCATGTGTCATATCTGATCATGAAAACAAACACGACTATTTCCCGATTGAGTTACAAATTTTTGTTGACATTGCACTTCAACAACGATGATACATAATGTTTTAAGTATTCCCCCAGTGGCTAGACCCCCATAAAGTTTAAAATTTATGACTTGGCACCTCCACTTTTTTGAATGCGGGTCTGTTGTTATTGTAGTTTTGCTCCCTGTTATATAAGTAGGCTTACTCTCGTACCAGTGCTTGTTTTTATGTTGTTTTTTTGGTGTTGTGTGTTGCCCCCGCGCCAAGAGGGTGGCCTGCTAAAAAAAAACAAAGGGCAGTATACGCCGTAACCGGAGCGATTGGTGGTTTTATTTCGGAGCCGTCTGTGAAGACGTGCACCCATTCCTTAAGAGGGAAGTGCATGTTCAAGTGTGCCATCAACAAAATTTTCAGCTCTTTTCGGCCCAGATCTTCTTTTTTCTCAATTCCATCAATTTTTAAATTTGGTGGAAGATAATTTGATGTGTTCGGCAAACTGGCTGGAGATGGGGTACCAAAGGATATTTGTGTAACTTTCAGAAAAACGGACAAAATGGCCTCTGTTAGTTTGATGGCATTCTCAGCAAAGTATGCATGGGCCTTTATCTTAGAGGCGGTTGGATTCAGCCGGAAATCAGGGTCAAGGCACGCCAATATTTAAAGAAACTGTATTGCACGCATTTCCATTCTTAGCTTCAGGGGCTCAATCTGGCAAAACCATTCTAACTAATTACAACTAATTTCCATGTCTTTTATTGTTATGCAGGTAGTACCGAATGGAAAACCCAAGGAACTGATGAATTTTCAGGAAAAAGATGGTTACCTCAAACGGATTTCTGGAGTATTGGACTAACTCTATCAGGAGTAATTAACTCGGATATATACTTGTGCAGTAATTCAATTTATGAACGATTTTATGAACCGCCACGATATCATGAATACTATTCGATCATCATCGATGGCTAGGATACAAATCGGCATTAAGGCGCTGTCCTGAAGACCAATTCACTAGCAGCAGTTGCACCGAACCTCAAACATATGCGGTAAACTTAAAAACCCCAAATGGTTCCTCCTTCCTTCACTCCTTAACTACTCAATTAGATAAGGAACTGCAATGTGTAGTGATTAGACACAATATATAGAAAGAGTAGAATGTTTGTGGTCAAATCTGGGTTAAACTGGTATATTACTTAGGAAGGGAAGACATCCTGTCTGGCACAAGAGTAGAGACAGATTGCATACCGTACTCTACATGCCCGGTACCCAGTGCCTAGGCCTACCTGGCTGTACGTGTAGGCATACACAGATGTGTCAGCGACACCACCACAGGGGATTGCACGAGCAGGAGTGCGCAGAGTTTATTGCCAGCAGTTTGAAAAACACATTGCGGCTGGCAAGTCCGGAAAATATTTTGATGAGGAGCGTCGGCCATTCACCTAGCGTTAACCAAACAAAGCAAGTTAAAAATAACAGCCTGTGGTGATCCTGGTATACTCAACGGTAGCATTGCAAGCCTTAATATCACATAGAGATAGACTGTGAGGCAACATTAGCCTCTAGGGAAGACTGAAGACTACTATAGGCTTCATGATAAGACAATGGGAAATATGCCTTAAGTGGATTCCTAGTCATTAAGAAGGCCGACTATCTGGCAAAGATGGAAGCCAAGTTGCAGCAGCCAGAGAAGGCCAAGTCTTTGCAGTCAGTTAAAACTACAAATCAACTATCACTATCATGGAGATGAGGAAGCAGTATGAAGTTATAGCACGGGGGAAACGATGGAAGCCGTTGTTGAGAAAGGAAAGAGATATCACCAGGAAAGTTGACGAGGAAGAAAGAAGTGTAGTGTTCATAATATGTTGCAGTGTACTATAAAGAACTAAAACATTGCCAAAAAGTGTATTTTACTGGTAACCACTTAAAAAGCAAAGCTCCCAAAAATGCATCAGTTTTCTGTTCATCCGTCTGTGCATGTGTCATATCTGATCATGAAAACAAACACGACTACTTCCGATTGACTTGCAAGTTTTTGTTGACATTGCACTTAAACAACGATGATACATAATGTTTTTGATATAGGGGGAGTGGCTAGACCCCTATAAAGTTTTAAAATTTATGATGCGGCACCTCCACTTTTTTTAATGCGGGTCTGTTGATATTGTAGTTTTGCTCCCTGTTATAATAAGTAGGCTTACTCTCGTACCAGTGCTTGTTTGTTACGTTTTTTTAAAAATTCTGTATTTTTATGTTACCCGCCATTGCCCGCGGGTACGGTTTCAATTTTTCACTACCTGATACCCATTTTTCCTTTGTCCAAGGTGGAATTTATCCATTATAAACACTGATCGCGATCTTTTTCATGGAATAAACAATACATCGCTTAATATTCCTCCCCATGCCGCTCGTGGCTGGCTGCTGTGATTGTAGCAACGATTGTTTACAGACTTTGTGAAGGTCATACTTCTAGGAAATTTTGGCCCTCTGAAATTTGATTCCAGCAGATGTTTTGGTCATCTACTACTTGTTTGTGCATTTACACCGCTATTTAAGTTTCCAATATTTATTATGAGACAACTTTGATGATATTTGGATTGAAAGATGAGATAGCAAGAAGTGGTGTGGTGTGATTGTAGCAAGAAGTGGAAGATCACTTTGAATGAACTGATACAGAAGTAGTGCGCATGGAGCGGGGGTAGACTAAACAAGCATCGCGATAAAGGCAAGGTTTGACCTTGAGCAACCTACAATCCGATTTTGGTTGCGTACATATGCGCATGTAAGGAATGTCTTAATCAATCAGTGTTCTTTTCCGCTTCATGCTGTTCCAATCCCATGAATCGTGAGTCATCGTACACTCATACGTGCCCTTTTACAAAATCTTTGCAACTGCCAATAATTTTCTGAATCGTTTGACACCCATGACGATAAATCAAACATTTACTACCCGTGGGTAGCACGGGTATCGATCGCGTGTACCCGGATACGAAAATTTTCGGGTCTTGACGTCCCTACTTTAAAAGTACTCCAATGAAGTACCCGCATTCTTTTACTTTATGGCTTACATCACTTCGTTTTGTTTTCTTATGTGCTCTTTGTTTGCCCCAGGGTCGACTCGGGCAGAACGGGATAACCGTCTAGCAGAAATATTTTGATATTTTATTTCTAACGTTCAACATTCGTAAACAAAACTTATCACGCCGAGAACTCGCCCACACGTTCATCCACGTTATTTGCCGCTGTGTTGAACTGAGTGATCACTATTGCAAGGGTTCTACGTTCCGCCAACAAGGCCGCGCTAGTGTGCTTTCGGGAGCCAAATAGCCCTTTCTACTGCAATAGAAAATCAAATTTTAGATCTAGAACAAAAAAAAATTGTTTTGTTGTTTTGTATGCTTCAACTTGGTAGTTTTTAGTTGGATATTCTGAAAGTGTATAGAGCTCTAAAGCAGACTCAAAATAATCCAATCCTTAGGTCCTGCCATCGTACTGGTACTTAAAGGTGGCTTATTTACGTATTAAACATAACCAATAAGCCTAGGCAAAGCCAGGGTGCTATATACTAGTTAGTATTAATTCACTTTGAATTTTGATTGATCTGTAGGCCTAAGCCTGTAGGTGAGATGGTGTAAACTATCAAAGATAGGGCTACAAAATAGTAAATGTTGATTGCAATAACAATCATAATGTTAATATTGTTTTTTTTTTTTAATTTTGCAAGTTCAATAGTCAAGGAGGTATATGTCAGCCTGCTTGAACCTTTACTAAATATGTACTTACAAATATGTACTAAAATGTAGTTTATTGTAGTTTCT
This sequence comes from Sweltsa coloradensis, assembly GCA_024449915.1. Taxonomy (NCBI): domain Eukaryota; kingdom Metazoa; phylum Arthropoda; class Insecta; order Plecoptera; family Chloroperlidae; genus Sweltsa; species Sweltsa coloradensis. Next base: position 11,560 of record JAMZAV010013452.1, on the reverse strand, counting down.
GCATCTATATTATTAGATTTATTTAGTTGTCCTCCTTTGTAAATCAGTTTTTATAACTGAATAGGATAGACGTTAAATAAATAATAAATAAATAAATAAATAAAGGAGCAGGGAGTGACCAACATATGTGATCTGGAGGACATTTGACTTCGAAACTGACACCGGTAATCTTCTTACTAAAGTGCAGGCTAGACGCCTTAATAGGCTTGTTAAAAGCCGGATTTGTGCCCCCCCCCCAACTACCTCGACTCCCAGCGCCTCTAGAACCATGTCCATAAACATCTGCCACTGTTGCATTACGCAATTTTAAAATACCATTTGAAAAGTTCACTTCAGTGGTTCAATTTAAGCTGAACAACAAGAAACGAGCAAGCCCCAGTGAAATAAGGTCAATCATACAAGTAATTGCCTCCGAATTGTGCAGGATATCCAAATATCCTGGAAAAGGCACAACAATGAGTGTTGCAAGTGACCTAGCCAAGACGTACCCGAAACGTTTTTAGATACCGTAAAATGGGGTGAACTTGACTGAGGGGGTAAAGTTGACTGAAAACTCCAAAAAAGATTTATGGGTATGGTATTCCCAACTGGGCAACAAAAAAATCCAGTAAAATTATTAAATGTATTATTAAGAAATGTGCATTCAATAAAGTAGTGTGACCAATTGGGAGATAATTGCTAGTATTAAAAGATATATATTCCAAGCGCTTAAAAACGTGTAATGTTTTTTGTTTGAAAAATAGGCACAGGTCAGAATCCGTTCCACATGTTATAATTTTTTGTATACTGAAGTCACTTAATAAATTATGTCTCAATGAAGGTGCAGTTAGTTTTGTTTGAATAAGTATATTTATTTACTTACACAATTTAAAACAACAAAATAGTTCATTTGAATTCAATTTTTGGGGTGAAGTTGACCACTGTCTTTAAATAGCAAATGGCCTACTATAGGGGTTGAAGCCATAAAGAAAAAGAATAATGTGCAAGCCTTGGAAGGAAGCTATGACCTACTGAGAGTGCATCACTGTGGTACTCAATTTGAAGATTTTAAGGTAGGTAAGACGGCAATGCCAACTATTCATTATGCCTCAAAAGCTTTTCATTGGAAAGTGGACTGATCCCACATGTTCTAAATCCAGAAATAACATTCGTAGCCATGTTAGGCGCAAGTTTATCAAACAGTTCTCGAAGGAGACGAGGGAACGTTGCCTTGTCTACAGCAGAAGAATTTTTGTTCTTCTTCTTCCAGTCATGAAGGAGAACCTTCCAGCACATCTTCATTGGTCCAAAAAACTCACATCCAGGGGTTGGCATAAGTGAGTCGCATTTGCTGGGAGACATATGAAACGAATGTCATTTTCCGTACAAAGCCTTAGTACCACAGACGTAAAGTGTGATGATAAATTATAAGTCTGTCGGAACTTTTATCTGCTCTCCTTTGTTCACATAGAAATCCGGGGCAGTGCTACCACATTTAGCATGAATAAACTTCCACACATTCTTGGTGTTATTTGATGTTCCAAGACCCCACATGTATGTTCGGTGAGCCTGCCTGATGGTATTTTTTACGAGTTTTTTCTGAGCGTTTAGCATGTTCAGATTGATTTCACTGTCGTTTGATTTCCACTTTTTGTATAATTTGTCTCTTCTTTTAATTTGCTTTATAATGTTTTGATTGATCCATGGCGGTCGCTGTCTACCACTGATTTTTGTTTTGGGTATTGCTGAATTTACACATTCCCAGAATACCCCCTTCCAAGAGTTCCATGTTGTCTCAATACTGTTTCCTTGATCGTGAATGGTCGGTAGGTGTTTTTGAAATAATTCACTGAGTAAGTCCCAATTTGCATTTTTGTAATTGTAAGCTTCTTTCTGCACTGTTTTGATTTTGGGTTTGTTGGATTTGAGAGTTGTCAGAACTGCGTGGTGGTCACTCACCCCGGGAATGACGAGGGCCTCTTTTACTAGGTGTGGGTCATTACAGAGGACAAGGTCGATGAGGGATTGTTTTGTAAGAGACGAGCGGGTAGGTTCGGAAACATGTTGTGAAAGAAAGAGGTCGTGAAAGGAGTTCAGGTATGCGTCTGCGATCTTGTTTTGAGCAGTGCCGTTACCTTTGTTGTCCCAGGTGATGTCGAGATTAAAGTCTCCAAATAACAGCACAGCCGAGTAATCCTTCATGACATTTTGGGTGTTTTCAATGGAGAGCATCAACTGTTTGTCTAGGAAGGCATCTGTTTTAGCCCTATAAGCTGAACCACAGAGGAGTTTCTCTTTACCCAGTTTTATTTCAACCCAGACCACCTCGGCTTCGGTTTCCAAGTCGCGTCGTCTAGTGGCAACTATGTCTGGGTGTGTAGCAATGAGAACACCCCCACCAACACTTCGTCTATCTTTTCGGAAAACATTGTACGAGTTGTCAAAAATCTCTTTGTCACTTATATTATCATTGAGCCACGTTTCACAGACGCAAATTATTGGGGCGTTTTGTGCTTCTAGCCATGCTCGAATGTAAGGCCTTCTGGATGGGTTGTTTAGGCTCCTAGCGTTGAACGACAAGATAGTGATGTTATTGATGCGGTGATTCATCAAGGTGGCGTCGCCGTCGTCGTATGCCTCTGTGGCGTGCCCTTCAAAGAATGATTCCGAGAGTTGTGGCATTGTACACTTCCAACAGAGAAACGTCCGGGGATTCTTCCTGCAGGGCATGCGGTCAGCTGAGTTTATACAAGTTCTATGGGCAAAAGCATTGCACGATGCACAGGCGATAAAGATTTGATTTTTTCTTCCTTTTGATTGGCATAATTGGCACCATTTTGTTGCAACTCCTGGACCCGGGTTCAGGCTAACATCACCGGAGAGAGATAGAAGGTAGAAAGTAATGACACTTAGCGAGGCAGGTGACCGGTGTGAATGATTTTGTGCCGTTTGGCAACGCCGCGTAGCACGTTTCGGTTTCGCCTCTGCGTATGGTGGGCGGACGATGGAACTCGCGCAAAGTGTAAAACAGGAAACACTGCAGTTAGTACTCACCATACCGTATTCTTGCAAATCTGTTTGTTGTAGTGTGTGTGTTTTTGAGTACTCTTCTCGCAGGAAGACAGATGAAAATGATGTGTCAGTGTCTTCCATATCGCAAACATTTCTCACGTTTCTTCAGGAGCAGAGGACACCGGCTAATCGGCTTCCGCCCCGTAAGCGGAAAATGCTTAATGTTGTACCAGGACGTTCTGTGGCTGCTGAAGACAGCCCAGAAAAAAATGCACGCCCACCATCTTCTCGAGGTCGAGCTGTACCGGTACGAGAGCTAGCATTTGAAGATGATGTGTCCGATGTCGATGGTTCCGACGTCAATGTATCCAATTCTGAGGAGTCCAATGGTAATGATGGATCAGGTCCATCAGTAGATGTTGTCCCAAATGGGTCTGTGCCAGTTACATACAATCCTGGACAACTGTTACTGGTGCGATATGCACGAAAAAATGCTATCGGAGTTAACCTTGGGGAAATCGTTTCCAACGTCCCAGAAGAAAGTTCGGTACAAATACAGTTCCTTCGGTCGATAGATAAGAGCAAGACTCTTTTCAGATTCCATGACACTGACAATGACTTTGTTCCATACGAAGAAATATTGCCGGGTCAATTGCCTCCATATGTGCTCACCAACAGGGGTCACTATAAGTTTAATCAGCCCATCCAAGTAAAAGAGCATCCAATTCACTTTGGGGTTAATAATTGTCTTTTTTATTTTTGTAAATAAAAACGTGCAATTTGTATCCGATTTTCATGATTCAATGAGGAATCACATTCATTATTGTTTAGCTTCTTAAAAATCATGAAAAAACGATAAAGTACCTTGAAGGCAACATTATTTTGGCTTATTAATAACATTTATATATTAAATTTAATGAAAACAATCGCCCTCAACTTAAAAATGTACACTCTTGATTTCTGAATAAAATTTATTCAAATACAATGTCTCATGATGAAATCTCTCTGCCAGACAACTTCACCCCAGGTCCTGTACTACTCCTGTTATAGAGGATTCCATAGCAGTCAACTTCACCCCCAGTGGGGTGAAGTTGACTAATACGTTTTTTTAATTTTTTTACACCCAGGTTATGAATCAATATTTTGTAATTATACTTTGTTTTAAAGAACTAGTTTTAACAAGTATAAAGAAAAAAACTGTATGAACATAGAAGGTCTCCCTTAAGAGATATGCAAGAGCAAAGTGAAAAAGTGGTCAACTTCACCCCATTTTACGGTACCAAAGATGATGGTACACCCATAGAAGGAGGATGCCTCTCCACTGAAAAAAAACTGAGGATTAGAGTTCATAATATTAACAGAGAAACAAGCAAGCAAACCAGGGCGAATGAGGATCCTGATGATCCAGAAGCAGGTACTCCCAGCCGGAGGAGGAAAAACGGCAAAAAAGACACATATGGGTGCGCCAACTTCCTCCCACTTGAAGTACCTCTTGAAGAAACTAGAGATTCTCTCGAAGAAAAGAAATTGTGGATGAAAACAGAATTCAAAAAAGTCGTTGAAGAGCGCAACAACAGTGATATCAAACAACACGTGCAATCTACATATATACTTCAACGGGAATTGGTTGCAGACAAGGAATCAGTGGACGTAATACGAGCAGTTTCCCTTCTTGTTCGAGGTAAGAATTTTTAAAAACTTTTAAATTAATCATGCTCAGGCTGAAACGGTTACGAGTAGCTGTACAAATTTAGGCTTATATCGAAAAGGTTTTAAAAGTCACGTGGCTATGTGTTCCCATGCAAATGTCTGGGATACAATTCCCAGTATAAGGTGATATCATGAAAATGTTATTAATGCTCGTCTTCGTGTTCTCGTAGCCGAGTGTGTAGACTATATGCGTGGGATGTAGACACTGCTTTTGTGAAACTTATAGTCCCCTACCTAGGCTAAGATAATGTAACGCTAGGGAAATCGTTTAGTAGGCTACATTACCAAATCAAAAAGTAAATGATTTTAGTTTAATTACTTCTGTACTAGGCCCTAGTAATGGAATGGGTTTAATATTGATTGAAGTCACTAATGTCCCAATAAGAATAACAAGAACATTTTACAGAGGTACCAAAAAGGTCAAAAAGACGGTCGAGGAGGGGGCGACGAATCCGGGAGGCACCTCACCGAGCAAGGCGGCCAAGGAATCGCTCCCAATAACAGAGAGCTACAGGCGAGACGTGGCCAAGGCGATCGGGGAGGAAACTTTAAGCAATGTTACATAAATATGCGCAGCAAAAGATTACATAAAACATCAAACTGAAGTATGTCTGCGTCCATTGAGTATTTCGGAATTATATGTTACAGGGTTTGCTAACAGCAAAATGTGCAAAAAAGATAACGAGCTAAAAATGCTCCAACGAGCGGAAATGGCTAAAAATCAAAGAAGAAATAATAGAAGGGAAACAAAGGAAACGTTGCTGAAACTGTTAGGATGATGAGCCAGAGATAAACAATCGCGCTTGCCGCGCTTCATCATCGTCGCTTCCTGATTAGTATGAGAAAGAAGAGTATGAGAAAGAACAAAAAGAAGACGAGGAATATGAAGAACAAGAGTAACCTAATAGGTATGACACAGCGGGTGGTCCTTTGTTTTGTTCTTAGTTTTTATCCATTAGTACATATTTTACCATGTACTTGTAATGGCGTTCAATTGCATTATCAAAAATGAACTAAATTTGTATGTTAGTATTGTGTATCAAATGTTATCTACTTCTTTACCAATTCTTGTTCTTATATTGTCAACACAACAATACTGAATTGTCAACTTTTTTACCTTGGACATCATTCTGAAAATAATAGTATATAATAAAATATATTGACTAAATATAAACTGAAAGTGTTACTTATTACGTTATATTTGTAGAAAATATACTACGTACAGTACTGTCACTCTCCTTGTCCTTGGGTGTATCACAAAACAACAAGCAAAATGATGCACATATTTCTCAATGAACTTGATCCCATTATTTTATTTTAGATTCTCCTAAATCGCCCCCCGATTATGACAGTTTGTAAATTTATTTCAAGTTTTACCCTACGTATTGTAAATGTATAATATGTATGTATAATATTACTAAATTACAAATTTCTCATCTTAATGGAAAGTAAATCTTATTTGTGCACACAAACTTGTATAAATTTGGTGCATATAAAAGAATTACTAGGTATATACTCTGTATGACGGTGCCTTTCAATATTGTCGGCCCCGTTTATTAGTCGGTGAACAACCCAATAATTTGATATGCTTTTCTTTGTAGGTGGATGAAATTGTTACCTTCATCAGGAAAGTCGTCCCAGGGGAAGATGATGAGGAATTAGTTCAATCTCTCAACTTAAGTAGACAACCTTAAGCGATCTCCAAGGTGTAGGACTTTGAAGGAGATGAAGCTTTCAGACCAGTATTAAAACTGGCCAAAGGCAAAGCCGTTTGATGTGTTAGTGACGAAGTAAAAAGAACATTATGCACCAGAGAAATACGTAATCCTGGAGCATTTTAAGTTTCATCAGAGAGTGCAATAGGATAATGAAAGTATGTGCGAGTACTCCATTGAGCAGAGTCACATGGCAAATTCATGCAAGTTTCCGGCGTCATTGGACGAATCACTAAGCAATAAATTTGTGTGTGGGGTGCGTGATAAAGGTTTTTCAAAAACAGGTTTTAGAAAAGAAAATTTAACTTTTGGAAGGCTTGTGCCCAAGCCCGAAGTTTTGAAATGATTGCTTCAAATGCTATGATTCTGCAACCAAGTGCCGATTTCTATCTTCTAACAGACAACATCTGTTACACATCTGTCAGTTGACAACAACCATCGAAATCTTCCCAAACGCAAAAATTGCTTACACCGGCATAATGTACAGAAACGACATCGACGAAAAGGTTGACTCCGTAAACAACAAGATTGTCTGGATCTGGAAAACCCTTGATAATGGATAACAAAGTCTGAGTTGTCCAAAGGAGGCCTCCATCCAAGCAGGCAGGGTGCTCGGAAGCTGCATGACATGTTAAAGGAAATATGTTCTACAATGGCCTGGAGACCCGATGTCAATCCTCATTGCGTCGGCTTACCCGAAAGCCGGCATCCACCTGATCTAAATCTTCCTTCTTCAATCACCCCACTCGCCACTCCCATCTACACCTCTCAGCAAAAGGAGACATCTTGTAAAGCCTCAACAGTTACTGAGCTCGATGGTGACTTGTTTGATACACCCACGTCTATTCCTCTTGTCCACTGTGTCGGGGCGGACTTCTTCATGAACTAGGGCAGCTTCAGAAGTAAATTCGGCAGCGTGAACTATCTCAAACAGCAGGGGAAGGAGGGAAGGAGTTTATACATAATATTGTTCTAGTTTCTTAACAGCGGCGTTAAAAAAACATCTCGATCGTACTCACATTACCAATATGTGTATGAAAGACATTGCAGCAAAAGTATAAAATCAAACCCACGTTTGAAAATTGCAGCAAATTATTTATGTAAATGGTAATTCCGCAAATATTTTTTAGTCAAATCGCGTCGACTCCGAGGCCTACTTTATGCCACTGGACTAACGTCGACTTGGATTAAATTATTGATATTTATAACGGTGACAAACAATGCATCGATATTAAGTAATAAGCATTGTAACGAATATATATCTTCTTTATTAGTAGAATACCCTTATTAGTTCTTTGGGGATTAAATTATTGATATTTATAACGGTGACAATAAGCATTGTAACGAAGATATATCTTCTTTATAAGTAGAATACCCGTATTTATTCTTTGGAACAACGTAAATTTTTATATTTAGGTTTATATTGACTCTTACAGTCTGGGTCCAGGAGCAGGATTTGACCCAGGGTATTCATCTGCCCGTCATATAAAGCTACAAAATCCCCAGGTCTAACTCGCGTAAGGGAGTATTTTACTACACGAAACTGTACAAACGAGCTCTGGCCCTCCCTCTCCTCTTAACGACCTTTTCGACGGCGACGGCCACGACGAGAAACCCTTCCCCCTCCTGCATGTGTCTGGATCTGTTCAGCATGGTTTTCTTCCTAGCATCTCCTAGACTAGAGCTAGAGTGGCGCCTTATGACATAACTGTTAACGTGCCCATGAATCAAAGTAAGAGCCGGTTTGCACTAGTAACCACTTGGTTTAATTTATTTCTCATAAATCAAATATTTTTGACATCCTACCTTATCGTACATTAAATCAACGATTAAACGATAACGATCAAGTCGATAAGTTCAGCCATGAAAAGGGCCAGACAAAGCACCAAGCCCCCGCACACAAACTGCCCAATTGAATACGGACGATTTCTGGAAGAAAATCCACAATACGGTAAGACTCCGAGGGCAACTCGTTCTTTTCGGGGATTGTGGGAGGCCCATTAACACCAAGTGTGGTATTCGTCAACCATAAAGTAGCTGAAAGGGTTAACAACGGCCGGCGCGTCCGCCTGCACATGGATGGGACTGTTGTAACTGTCAAATGTCATAAAACCAGATGAAGAGGACTGAATAGTCTTCGAAATATTACCTACATAGTTTTTCTTTATTTAAAAGAGCAGTGTATAGTCCAACTAATTTTAATCACATTATTACATTTAAAAGTGTTCCACCAATGTTTAGCTAACTGTTTGTTATTATGGTGGTAAAAGACGAATATGTAAGTTGTTTTATCTTTACTATGTACATGGTATTATTAAAAACGTAAAATGGCTTTCAATTTCAACTTAGTATAATTCATAAATTACACAAATTTGTAGGGTGAAACAGGGATAGTTTGATCTAGCCTGAGAATTAAGATTCATTGAATCACATAATATGAGGATTTATATTACCTTGACCTGGTGTTTTCCAAGTTTTCCAAGTTTTCCAAGGTTTTCATGGTGTTTTCACATGGTGTTTTCAAGAATAGAAGACATTGTGGCTTAATTTGTTTACATTTTTGCACTACATGGATACGTTTTGATAATGATTATGATCGTTGGCCGATCATGTGTTATTCATGTGCACTATGTGCCGTCATACGATATTTGCCTTCAGCAGATTTAAATTAAATGTAAGGCGCTCTCCTAAGGTTGTATCAGTACCATGAGAAGTGTCGTTAATTGTCTTGCTGTTTTGCGGTCCTTACTGAATCGTCACAACTTAAATACCACATTTTAAAAGAAAAAGTTAATTTGTTTCTTTTTAATAATCTTTTAACACCATGGATTCACCTGTTATTTGTCGGTGATTGATGATCATGAGAAAACGAATTGACAGTTGTAAAACTTATTAATTTATCGGTGATCATCAAGGAGAGAAATTAACAGTTGTAAAACCTTTTAATTTATCGGTTATCGTAAGAGTATAGTTATCGAATACTTAAAAGTAAAATCATTTTTTCTCTTGCTCCGATCTATATGTTCACATAAATAATTAATAAATTAATAAATAGTGTTCCTTTGATAGATGTCAATTTCAGTTTTATATATTTTAGCCAGTTTAATAAGCTAGGAATTGTATAATTTAAAAGTAAAATTGAAGCAATGATAATGAATCAAAGAGCGTGTAATGTTAATTTATCTTCAGTTCGTATTATGTTCTTATTATGATATTATCAAAGTATTTTCAATTGATATTTTTCTGCCTAGATTGTCTGATTGCGCTGCACACCTGTAAAGATGCAGCTATAATCATGAAAATGAGAACGTATTTCTTGAAATAATGCTTGGAATTGAGATTGGATGTAAGACCTTTTTTATATCGAGACAGTTTGGTAACGCAAGTCGGTTTGCAGAGCGTCCAAGGTGGAATTGAACCGTACGACGTTATGAAGGCAGGTAATGATATGTGTAAATTCTCTAACAGTACAAGCAAACGAATGTCTACTAAACTAATTGCTTTCGAACGCAAGAAATAACGATTTTTCAAAGGGGAATCTAAAACTGCATTGTAGGATGGGTTTTTGGGGTTATCTTTTAAAGATGCCACATAATTAAGCATCAACTAATTCCTTCTAGTGAGCAATGTTCTCAACCAATCAATGATGATTCTCCAGCTTCGCTGTATAGGCTATTAACAGGGCTGGTTCGAAATGCGCCTATTGACAATCAATACCAGTGTGGTGTACCGTATTCAACGTTCTAATCTTCAGAGTTGTAAATAAAGCCAGAAAAGTCCAATTTTGAGCGGATAAGTGCTCTGTATAATTGAAGCATGATAGTTCGGTCTGCGCCCCATGTAGTATTGCTGAGAGCACGGAGAATATTCAAGGATCTATTGCATTTTGATTTTGATTGTTGAGGATGGGGCTTCCATGTTAGCTCTTCTTCGAAAACCATGCCCAAAACACGAGCAGTGTTCGGTATAATAAACCTGCAAATGAACACAAATGCTCTTGATTTGGAACAAAACCGCACCTAGCATGGAAACCGACATAATAATAGAAGGGTTTTCCAAAAGCATCTAGCTGTATGGAACCAAATTTAACCAATTAGTATTAGTAGTTTTAGGGCGCTTCAACGGCAAAGATTATTCGCGCCTCCAAGATATTTAGTTGCCTATGTATGAATGTAAAATACGGTTACTAAGGTTAAATGTGTTTTTTAAATGATTGTCAAGGAAAGAATTGCCAAGGTCGATATATTTGTAGACAGCCAAATCGGGAAAAGGTATACATGCTTAAGTTGTCATATGTAGAAAAGCAAATTACCAAATCATAATCATAATCATAATCAGGAAAACGTTGCCAACGTCGACATAATGAATAGCAAGTCAACATGCTTCAGGGAATTTTTTTAACTGTCATAGTTTGTCGATCAGATTACTTAGGTTAAGAAATGTGACAAGTTTTTCACTGTTTTCATAAGACAAAAGTTCTTCATATGATAGATTTAAATTCAATTGGAGTCTCAACCCATCATACTTAGAGCAGTCAGTCAACAAATGATGAACGGATAGCAACACATCACACGTGTCGCAAATCGGAGCAATCTTATCTCTGGTAAAAAGATAGGCATGGATGAGGTGTGTGTGCCCTATTCGTACTCGCGCCAACAGAACCTCCTCACGACGAGAAAGTATGGAAGAAGGCGGTCGCACCTTCAGTGAAAGACAGGGCATCACACGACGCAGCTTATTTTCTGCAAAGACATTCCAACAATCCTGACCTAATTTCAACATATGGTTCTTGAACCCATTGTGGACATCAGGAACAGGTACGAGGTCAAAATCAGTAGAAGCTTTTTGCATTGCAGCCTTGGCTGCCAAGTCAGCCTCCTCGTTGCCAGAGATACCTTCATGACCAGGGACCCAGCAGAACATGATTTTGTAGCCTCTCGCATGAAGTTTCTCCATGAAGAACTAAATATCAATTACTAAATGGTGGGTGAGAACATGACGTGGAGTGCCTAAAGTGCACTTAAACTATCTGAACATACCATGAAGCTTCCACATCTTTGTTCGTAATATATTTCAAAGCTTCTCGTATGGCATACATTCAGCAGAAAAAACAGAACACTGTCATGAATCTGAACAAACACGAC
>JAMZAV010013451.1:0-15444 GCA_024449915.1 Sweltsa coloradensis | reverse complement strand
CTTGTTCCGTCTGGTGTGTACTCATATCGCAACTCAACACTACGAAATGTTTTTTTTAAACTCGTGGGAAGCCTGACCAGGGTGCAATGCATGCCCATCTTCAGGTGTCTAGGTATTTTTAGAATTTAAATAATTGTCAAGGGAATATCCGAGGGCTGTTTAAGAGGACTCAATCCCATCCATTCGCATTAACGACTGACTAAAAACCTCGGAAAAACTTCAGTCAGGATTGCCAGTGATGGGATTCGAACTCGTGACCTCGCGAATCAGAGTCCCTCCCTAATGTTAGGCATGAGTCCCCACTGTCCAAACACCCCTTAATTTCCTGACGCACAAACCCTCATAGTTTCATACAAACAAAACAATGTAATTTGTATTAATGTTTATCTAGGGCGACGGTCGTCGCCCGGCAGACAAGCGAATACGGCTGCTAGGCGACACCGAACTCCGGCCCTATATACACCTACCAGAGTTGGGGGGTTTTCAGCTATCTGCACACGCCGCCCGAAAGAGTTACAATCTTGAAACTCGGTATATGACCTGGTATGTGGTCCATGACATACCAAAAAAAAAATCAACCCGATCCGACAACTCGTTCTGTGTTAAAAAGGCTCTCAACATCGTCAAATCCTTAAAGCTGGGTGGGTGGGTGGGTGGGTGGGTGGCTATGAGTTCTCCGCGGAGAGTTCTTTAGCCTACAGAGGAAAACGGTAAATCTTAGAAACTATGAAACTGGACCACACTTAGGTGTATTTCAGACGCAGTGCCTTTTGCTTTCAAACCAAAATCGGGTAACAGGGACCGGAGAAAATCAAAATTTGGATGATAATCAAAACGCGTAATTACCAAGGCGTGGTAATTTGTACAAACTTGAAATTTAACATGCTATTAACCATTATAAATATCTTGTGCGTCCAAAACACAAGGGGCTAAATTTGGGATGACCATGGGCCCAAAAATGACAAAAAACATATCTGAACTTTAAGAAATGAATCATTCAAAGAAAACGCTACAACTGAGATGTTTCAAACGTGGAATACATTTTGATATCTCTCATTCTTTATCACTTTTGAATATGGAAAGCAAAATTGGTTAACGGGTACGGAAAAAAACCAAAATTATCAAAAGTAGGTAATTCCGTACTCTTATGAATAATACGCTATACCGAGAAAACGGTTCATCTTAGAACTTTGAAACTTGGGCCACACTCAGATGTACCTCATATAACAAAAACCGGGCAATTGGGACCGGGGAAAATCAAAATCAAAATCAAAATCAAAACGCGTAATTACTCAGGCGTAGTAATTTGTACAAGCTTGAAATTAAACATGCTCTTAACCATTATAAATATCAAGTGCTTATGCTAGTGCGTTGGTCTTGTTGTTAGCGTATCTGCTTCCATGCAGAAGGGCCAGGGTTCGATTCCCGCTAAAGTCAGAAGTTTTTTAACTTCTGATTTGGACTTAAGTCTATCAGTTCTTGTCTTATGAGTTTGTTAACGGTGACTATGGAGCCGTCCTAGCAAAATCAAAACGCGTTATTACTCAGGCGTAGTAATTTGTATACAAGCTTGAAATTAAACATGCTCTTATAACCATTATAAATATCTAGTGCTTATGCTAGTGCGTTGGTCTTGTTGTTAGCGTATCTGCTTCCAATGCAGAAGGGCCAGGGTTCGATTCCCGCTCAAGTCAGAAGTTTTTTAACTTCTGATTTGGACTTTAAGTCTATCAGTTCTTGTCTGAGGAGTTTGTAAACGGTGACTTTGGAGCCGTCCTAGCAACGAAGCACATAATAAATTCCAGAGTTGTTCTGGATCGGCCTTGTTGATTCTGGCGTTGATCCGCGGATGTTCGCACTGTCCATACCACTGATTGATATATTTCCTATTAAAAATATCGATCTTTGGTTGGTTATCGCTCACTCGTCGATTGCGTCGGGGCCTGCAGGGTTGGCTTGGTCGCTTTGATTTAAAGTCCCCCACTGAAAATCAGTTATATATAACTGAGTGGGTAGACTCTAAATAAAAATGTATTATTTTTTATTTAAGGGGTATCTTTGGGGGGACCGTGGGCCCAAAAATGTAAAAAAAAACAACTTTGAACTTAACAAATTTAATCATTCAAAGTCCATCATTCACACCTTGATAGCGAACGAACAACAAAAAGATGTGATATCCCCCCAAAATACAAAAATTTGTAAAAAAGACGGCAGCCAAGCTCTCCTTCAAAAGTCTTCGGCTGTGAATGCTGTGAGATATAGAAGTTGAGCCAAGCTTTTTATTCTTTCTCCCTAGTTTCGCTTTGAAAATATGTAAGATCATTTCGCCTGTTGACGAGCGCCAAGCCAACGATTTTTGTGGTAAAAAAAGTAAAATTTTTAAACTCGAAATCATAAAAAAAATGACTTGGCCATTGAATTTGGTTCATGGCCAAGAATTTTTTTATGATTTCGAGTTTAAAAAATTTACTTTTTTTACCACAAAAATCGTTGGCTTGGCGCTCGTCAACGGGCGAAATGATCTTACATATTTTCAAAGCGAAACTAGGGAGAAAGAATAAAAAGCTTGGCTCAACTTCTATATCTCACAGCATTCACAGCCGAAGACTTTTGAAGGAGAGTTTGGGCTGCCGCTTTTTTTACAAATTTTTGTATTTTGGGGGGATAATATTATACTCACTCCCTTCTCTGTGCAAGGAGCACTTGTGGCGAAACCTATGGCATGTGCCGTGTAAGGTTTGTGTGCTGTCAGTAAGGCTCTTCGCGGCACGAGTTTTCTTCGGATTTTAAATGTTTTAGCAAAATGTTTGCTAGCGTCGACGCCGTTTCTTGCTATTATTAAATGTGACAAGGATAAACAATAATAAACACTGTTCGTGAATTGGTTTATTTTGGACCTGGTAATAATATGTATGTACACCCGGCGTGAGAAGTAAATCAAGGGGTATCGTTGTATCTTGATTTACTTCTGACGCCGGGTGTACATATAGTTGAATGTAGTGGTTACGATGACGTAGTTCCAGCATGAAACACAAGTTCGGAAGTCGTGCGATCTGTCCTGTGTGTCCGTAGCGTGTAAACAACACCACATAACCTCTACCAGAATCCGCCATGTCCTTGTTGTATAACGCCGAGAAAGTGAGCCCTGCAACCTGCAGCCTGCACTCTTAATTGGACTTACATAATTGTTAATTACTAGGGAAACGCCAAGTCGTTGTCAACGAGTGAGTGAGCCAAGTGTTGAGTACCCGGGAACATCCCCTTCCCCCCTATACTTAAGGCTGGATCGAGCCCAGCATGGGGATTGATACCGAGTACTCAACACATGGCTCACTCACTCGTTTAACAACGAATTTGGCGTTTCCCTAGTTATTTAAATTGAACATTTAAAATGCGAATCGTGTTCAAAACGTATTAGCGTAAAACATTAACAAATTTCCAAGATGGAACAAAATCACCTAATTTTTATTTCCCATTTAACACCCTCAACAATAATATGTGGATGTAAAAATATAAAAAAAGTTCGAATTAACGGGAATCGAACCCCAACCCTCCGTGCGGTAGGCTAAATGCTTACCACTGTGCCATGTAAGCCACGCAAATTACGTTCCGCTAGCTGCTACTAAACAAATGCTATCGATAATTTAAAAAATCACATTTTTATTATTGTAGCCTTAAATCGCAATGGATCAAGCTGATTTTGTAACAGTTTCTCAGTTTACTCGTACCGGATGTCTGTTTAAAATTTCAGCTTAATCTGTTCAGCGGTTCGGCTGATTTTCGACGTACAGACAGACAGACAGAATCACAATGAGAGCCGTTGAGTTTGTATGGAGACACTCGGTCGCTCCGCTCCTTCGTTTAAAAACCAAGTTTAATAAACGCCTCGGGCATTAATGTAACGAAATAAACAATAGGAAGTGGCAACTTTTAGGTCTTACGCGTTAACACATTTGCCGTTTTAAAATACTCTTTGACGAAGCATGCCTAAACTTAACACAGTGCATAAATAATGTTATTTGTTGGGGACAAATAAGTAATAAAAATAACCTGGTGTCGAAGAAGAAAATTCATAAACCCCTGAACTGTTTTCTTCAGACGTTAACATTGGTACAGAGATTGTTTATCAAATGATAAATAAAGGCAATGTTATTAGGACGGTTGGTATCACCCCTCCCCTATTAATTTATATTTTTGTCTGTCTCTTATTGAAAATCAGAGAATGCACATCCACATCATACATTCCATTGTTGAGTATGCTAAGCATGTCGGTAGGCAGACAACCCCATGTACCTTTTATGTGCGAGTACAGTGAGTGCGAGTGCATCGGAAAACTAAAGAGTCGCTTTGTAAATCATTGGTAAGCGTTCAGAAATTAATACTGTCAGTCCATAATCTCATTTAAAACCAATTTCTCGGAAACATTTTCAGAGTTTCACGATCTGCTTCAAAAACATAAGTGGCTCTTAACGAAGAATTGGATGCAAATAATGTCGAAAGACTCAAGGAACCACTTTCCATAAGATTGGAATCAATAAGTATTCGTCGCATATGTCAATTCTCTTAATACCTCGTACAAGTCGCACAAATCTGCCATAACAATAAAATCTAAGCAAATAATAATAATAATAATAATAATAATAATAATAATAATAATAATAATAATAATATAATATAAGAATTATATGACACTAACAAGAACAATATTAATAACAATTACTTCTAGAAAGAAGAAACTTAGCTTTATAAATATAATAATAAGTGTATAAGTATAATACTTACATAGTAAGTAAACCAGTAAATTGATTGACTCATGATTCAAATTTCAAATTGATTACAAACCAAAAATTATTGATTAGCAGCTGTGATGCGATTGCAACCCCTAGCTTATTTTCTCTACCATTATAAATATATATATGTTCACTTTTTTTAATCCTTTCAAAATATATGAACCTCAACATTGATGCCAAGCAACGATTTACTCTTTACTTCCCGGTAACTGTAGGATAATCTATACATCCTGTTTAGTTTCCTCGCCTTGCGACTGATCGGGATTCCAAGTCTAAGAGTTAGACGGTTGAAACTTCGGTTTTCAGATCATGTTTTTTCGGTGAATTATGAGGTGAGGGCGGTAAGAACTCGAGTGTAATGACAGGAAGGTAAAAACCAGCCGTACGTGCATATAAAGCTCACCAGCTCCACCCTAGAGTAAGGTGTTGAACCCGTGCCGGAGATAGACAATCAAAAGTGGTCCTGTGGGGGTGGCACTAGAGAAGATGGTTCGGAAGGAGGAGGAGGGTCATGGATGGAGTTCTCTCAAAAGGTATGGACCAGTTGAAGGCAGTCTGCAAACTGTTGGCCTTGCCCAGGTCAAGGGGGTTCATTACACGTTCGAAGAAAGGGCTTACACTGTTCAAAATATTTTCGTCAAATTACTGCAAATGTCGTTGGAAGTACTGCTTACTAACTAATTCCATTTTTCTACTGCAAGTCCGATTTTTTTAAATTTTACTGCAAATGTTGTGTTTTACGACTTGAAAAAGCGTAGTAAATTTTCGAACAAGATTGGCAATTTAAATCATTCTATTTGTTTTTTACTGAGTTGAGTTGTCGAAGTTTTACGGCAAATGTTTATTTTTCTTACTACATGACCCATACTAATACGGCATTTTTTTTCCGGTTTTTAAACTCAATATCGGAAATTTTAAATCTAGTCAACATGCCGTAATTTTACGACAAATGTTTAGTATTTTAACTACATGAATCATATGATAAAAGCATTTTATTCCGTTTTTTTTAGCTCAATATTGGCAATTAAAAATCTAGTCAATATGCCGTAATTTTACGGCAAATGTTTAGTTATTTGACTACATGATTTGCAAAAAATTTCGACCCGTACGAATTATTTTAGTATTCGTCAGGATGAAATTTCTCCTCCTGTAGTGGGATTAAGGGACATTACAATTATTTAATTTAACAATTAAACTATGATAACGACGTTCCTGTAAAAGAGACAAGCATCATTTGATACTAGTACGAAGTTAATATTACATATAAATTTCATGGCATTAAAATCTCGGAAGTCAGCGAGGCTCGAACCTGGTACACCTGGAGAAAGAGAATACACTGTCCTAGTCGATAAACCCAATACACCAAGAACCGTATACCTGAAGCGCGTCTGTAGTGAATCATGTTGGGAGATTTAGTTATTTTTTAAAATTTGGAAATTCAATACGAAAGTAGTTTCGGTTTCCGGGTCATATTATATAACAATATAACGATAGGCCTATAATATAATTAATATTAATTATTAAGTCTCTCCTCGGGGTCGAAATTTCGTCCTTTCGGAATCCGCCATGCATGGTGATATAAGATATTAATCTACTCTTCTGTGTCGAATAACCGTTCTTTTAAACGCTGTTAACTGGTCACTAGTAAGAGAATATTATGAAAATATGATTACATTATTACTTTGACAACTTTTAAAATGGTGAAGATTGGAACCATGTTGGGCGATTGTTAGAATTTCATTGGATAAATTGTTTCGGTCTGCCAAGTGATATTTTCTACCCTTCGGGAACGAATTCTCGTCCTTTTAAGTCTGCTAACTGTCCATTTTTAAGTGAATATTATTCCAATAGAAGTACATTTAACGACCTAAAAAGTTGAATATTAGAACCATACCGATCAATTTATGATCCACTGTTTGAGGAATTATTGGTTCAGCCCGCATTTTTTTTTCAAGCTGCAAATTATATTTTTATTTATATTATTTATTATTATTTTTTTATTTAAGTCAACATTTGCCGTATATTTACAGAAAGTTGATGATTTGATTGGTGAAATAGTTTAGTTTACTAACAACTGACAATTGATGATATTCTTACTATATGCAGTATAAGAACACTTATTAATATGTCCGTACAATAAAGTGAACTTTGCCGTAAATTTACAGAAAGTAGATGATTTTATTGGTAATATAGTTTAGTTTACCTACTACTGACACTTGATAATATTCTTACTATATGCAGTAAGAACACTGAAAACAATGTCCGTAGAATAAAGTGATCATTTACCCTAAATTTACAGAAAATCGGATTTATTTGCAACATTAACTCGTTTGATTAACTATTTGTCTTGGAATATATTTGATATTAGTTTCGTCGAAGTTCCAGACTGTGATAACATTTATTTTAAGAAGTCGTTGTCTTAATTTTCCTTGATGGTGCATTCAACTTAAGCTAATTTGATTAGTTTTTTTTACTGCATTTGTCGTCTAATTTGTAGTTTACTACAACATTTCCACTAAATTAAAAAAACTGAATACGTGTAGTAAATTTACTAATAAACATTTGCAGTAATTTGACGATTTTTTTTAACAGTGTATCTATCACATTTAGACGTCGGCTTGTTATTGTGCCCAATTAGGCATGAATAAAAATCTTATTTACTAAATATATTTAAAATTAAGACTTTCGCGGGCCGGAATATTATTTTTAACATTGATTGCTCGGGACATTTTGCCACATCGAATATAATATTTCATTGTTATATGTTATAAGTTTGAGTGTAATTACTTGTTTTCTGAGAATAGCCCACGCAGTTGGTCTGAAACGTTAAATCAATAATATATATTCAACGGGGTGAAATCTCTCAAACAATCAATTTTAACGATTATATATTTTATTTAAATTTAAATTTATTTATGTCAATCCTTAGGGCACTAATGACCTAAGTCGTGTGAGACGTTAAACCCTAAATGTCAATTTTCAACTTCGAGGTGTTGCACCCTATAACAGGTTTCCCACGATAAAAATTTTAAAATTTTTTGATGGTGTGGATTTGAATCCTGCACAGATTTGTGACATAATCTTCACAATTCAAACCTTATAATTAAGCAAAACACAGTCTTGCATTAATAAATTCGGTTCATAAACGTCCTCGGATAACTCGATTACAGTGCAGGTATTGTGGTTAATTAGAGATAAAAGTGTTTAGGGTCAGTCCAAAAGGCATCACCCAGGATAAGAACGCGCTTGTCATTTAGTTGATTTAGCTAGAAATTTCTCTCTCTGATCACTCGTCAATGATTCTGCTACTTCCAGCTGTGAGGGAAAAGGCCACTGTGCCACTCACTGGAATAATCACCATCGCGTTATAAGTGTTTCATGGTCGAGAAAGCCTTCACCAAACTACCAATACTTCGTAAACAAGACATCATAACAAGTTGTGGTATTTGCTACTGGAAGTTTTACTTTCTATAGAACAAGGTGAGCTGATGAAAAGTATGAAAATAACACAAATACGTATAAATATTTTTAATATCAAATACCTACGAATATTTTCGCAATTATTGACATTGATATTTTGTGATATCACAACTTGTTATTATTTTTAAATGCGAGGGCAAACGTATTTACAGTTATTACAAGCACAATCAGAACACTTACTTTGCACGACGAAAATCTGTGTATAAAACAACGTTTCATTCTTTCTCCTCTGTTAAAATATAGACATATTAAATTCGAATTGCTCCTACAATTTTACCTTTACACAATCTCAAAATAATTGTGAAAAATCATAACAAATCTTCAATAGTGCATTGCGATTTTTTATTTTGATCCGTAGACCTAAACAAAAAAAACTCATTGATAGGCAAACGTGTATACCATATACAATATACCGAATTCCAGGTGTTTCTCTTAATTGCACTCTTCTTTTGCATATGTTCAATTTGTTAACCCTGCGATGCAGAACGAATGACCACTCAATAAAACCGTCACCCTGACTAGCCCACCTCAATAGTTACATCATTGTTCCCCAATAGCCACAAGCTCCGCACACTATCTAAATCTGCGCGTGACGTCAGGTAACACATGCAGTTGAATTTCTTCAGCCAGAGTAATGTATTCACAGACATTCTGAACAATTCTGCATGAGGTAGACTCCACTGAACTCCCAGTGCATAATTCACTAAGTGATAGAACGTTTATGTCATTGACATCAAACTCTCTTGCTCACATCCACGTTCGAACCATCATAAACCGACCAATTATTTCCACAGTGCACGGGCGTTTTGATTATAACTCCCAACTCGTTAGTTCTTAGGATGCTCAATTTCTTTTAGATTTAAAATAAGTTAGTGCCAAGTCGGTTTTCGTTAGCAATAGATGGATGCCTTTTATAGACACCAGCCTCGGAGAGCGTGGGCTGAACCTGAGGCGAGTCTTTCATTGGTTGGGACTGTCCTTATGCAACCCGGGGGTTTGAAACAACAACGGGGCGAACGCGTGTTTAATTATAGTGTAGGTGTAGCGTGTCATGTCTGACTCAGAGGAGAAGTTTTCTGCGCCACTTGGATCATGTTCGTATGAACGACATAATATATGTAAGTGCACTGCATGTGTTGGAGCCACACGAGGTATAATATAATGTGTCCTAGGGGTGGGACATCATACATGAGCGGCTGTCTCTTTGTCTGTGACATGTACCAAGGTTGTAGAACTCAACTCTGGCAGATCACATTCACAACAATGAATACGATAACCGGCATCTATCAAACTCTTTGTTAATTTCATTACGACAGGTATGCCTACATTATTGTTTTACAGCTTCAATAAGCTCACCACTTTTCTGTCCATCCGTCTGTGTGTGTGGTCACGTCTGACGATAGAAACCGAACTAAGCCTCCGATTGAAATACGTTTTTTAACATTGACCTTCAACAAGGATGATACAGAATGTTTTTGTGGACCTTGGGGTCAGGGGGTGAGGCTGGTCTTTTTAAAAATTATCACTTTGTGATGTGCATCTCTCTTCTCAAGAGAGATTTCAATGCAGGATATTATTCTATGTTTTGAGATAGGCATCATCTCCACCATAGGATTTAAAAAATAGAGATACAATTTCTATTTGTGTGTTCTTCTTCCACAATCTGTCGATGAAGAAGCTTCGCTCCCTATTTTGTTATTCTCATTCTCTTATCCCTGCTTGTTTAGCAAACTACTTCCACGTGCCAATATAACACATGAATGTGCCAGTAGTTAAAGTAGATCTCAACCAACTTTAAGCTCACATTAAATTTGCTATTGAGACTGTTGGATAAGGTAGGCTAACTTTTGTTTTAATTGTAAATATCCATTTAAAAATCGCTTGAACGTCAAATAAACGAATTTCACAAAAATTCTGGACCACTTTTTAACCTCTGATTTTCACCCAAACAATTAGGAACATTGGGATGTTGTTCAGAAAGGATATTATGCGCATGTCTCTATCAGACATTTTTGCATTTCAAATACATGTCTTGACAAACTACTACCTATTTATTGCCTCTATTAGTATGTAGTATGTATGTAGGCACAATTCCACTATGGAGTTGGAGAGATATAGAGAAAAGGCTCCAACACCTTATCAACAGGAATCAAATTTGGTAAGCCAGGCAAAAATTCTTAAACAAACTTAATGCAGAATAAAATAGCCTCTACCTCAATAAAATTTGTTCTGACTGACATTACATTATGCCGTCTGATGTTGATGCCAGTTTTAACTCTATTCTGTGCAGCCCCCAACAGACTATCTCAGACCGCCGGAGTAGAAATAGCAATTAGTTTATTAAGTGTTTGAGACAGTATAAATGCCAACTCTGGACAAGAAAGCTAGCTCCAGCATGCCTGTCCCCTCCCACACACCCAACTTCAATCTTCACGTGTATACCAATCTCAGTGTGCTATTAGTTAATTATTTTTATAAATAGTGTTTTTACTTTAATTGACAATTAATAGTTTTTTCAAGAAGGTGCCACGTTTCACAATGTCTCACCCTGGGGGTAAACACTCAGCTGCATCATTGACCTCACGCGAACAATTTCCAATACCAAGTCCCCTCTCCCGAGAGAAAACTAGACGTATTTAAATTTAATACCAAATTGTTTTTTATATCCAACAAAGTTTACTTAAAGCTATTATTTAAATTCTTGAGCTGCCCTTTTTTTCTGAAAGGCCAGCAATTGCTTAAAGAAAGGTCATGCTGTTTACGCCCACAAATTATAAGGAAAGTGGGATTAATTTCACCAAAGGCTACACATGCACAAAGCAATTTTTTGAGTACATCAGCCTTGGCGAGTGATGTGACTTAGCTAGACTATAGCAAGCCGTCAGAGCACTGTAACAATATATGTCGTGCGCGCTGATTGCTTTGTTGTGACCGGTTTATCACGCACCACTAAGACTATAACTTATTGGCAGAAAATGCTTTCACGATTTGCTCCCACAATAATCATTTTACATTTGGTTCGATGTAGATGATATAATTTTAGGTAATGTATCTTTCCCATTAGAAACAATATACCTTTCCTACTGATTTAAATGTATATGGTGAATGTGGTTGGCTTCTAAAGAGCAATTTAGTGGACACAATTCGTTGTCCCGTGTGATTTGTGTCTCCAGCCCACTAATGGTATGTATGCTTCGCCGCGTCGTTGCCGCGATGGCAGAAGATGTGTTCCCAAAGGGTTTATTGTCAGGGACTGCAAACCGTAGACTCTTGTGCAGATCACGTGCAGTACATTGTACAGTACGCTCACATGACATCTAGAATGACCGAATGATTTGAACGATTCTCGCTGAAACAATGGGACACCAAATATGGTATTGTAAAAACTGTGACTATGTTGTCAGTAGAATGAAAAAATATTCTACTTCATATGATGGTACAAGTGTGGTGTTATTTGTAGGTTGAGATGGACACAGTAATTTCGAACATCAAACAAACCTCATTCATACATCTAAAAATTGTATTGACATCAGCAAACAATAAATGAGATCCACTTTACTGATCTAAAATATGCAGTATAGTTTATTTAGTTTTTTTTCTTCTTCCATGTATCATCATGTTTTTAGGAAGTGAATTACCCTCTATGTATCACTTTTCAGTCCGTCTGTCCGTCTGTCTGTAGTTTAAGTTTGTCACCTCTCACGATTCAAGACTGATTTTGATCTCCGATTGACATGTGTTTTTCTTGGCATTGACCTTCAAGTAGGATGATACAGAATGTTTTGGTGACCCACAGAGTCAGGGGTGGGGCTAGTCTCACCTAAAGGGGGGCGTTTCGACCCAACCCGGCACCTCCACCAAATATTTACTAGATATCGCAACAGTAAGATTTACTCCCTGGGGTATGTCCTCTCGCACCCGTGATTGTTTCTTAGGAATTAGAATTCTGATAGTTAAGCGACAGCATACGTACAGGGGGAGAGTTGTTTTCAATTCCGACCACAGGCAATCCTGACTGGGGGTGTGTTCCAAGGTTTTCCTCCGTCATAAGAGAATGCTATATGATTTGAGTAGGCCTACTATAATTGTAGTTTGGCTATCCACAAACAAGTACATTTGTTATTATCCCCAAGAGAAGCGAGGTGTCAACGTAGGTTTGCTAGGAAACATTGTTATTTACTATAGCGATTGTAAAGAAGTCTTAACTTACATTATTAATTACATGAAATGTAGTTTTATTCCCATCTAAAAGCTTTGAGCTAGCATAATAATCGAGGTAATCGATTGTCTTGATTCCGGGATGTTATGTAAAAACCAGAATAACAAGTGTGTTAATCACCTCGCCGTCTGAAAATCAAAAGCAGACAAATTAAAAACTTAACCACGTTGGCTGATGGCAAAGAAATTCACAATGGTTTCATGTGAGAATGTGTGTTAATTTGTTTGCAAATATTATGCGCACCTGTTGTTTCGATATCCAAGTGGAAGTGCATGGCTGGGAAGAAATACGAAGAGCATATGGTCAAGATAGAAGCCGCGGGGGTAGGTAAACCTACACACGCGACTTAGCGGTCTGGCTGGCTTGTAAATAATATCATAAGAAAATGCATTTACGTATTTATTCAATTAGATGTGCTAATTACTTTCAAGGACATACCACAAACCGTTATATTGCACATAGTCCGAGTCTGTTTTGTTTTGTCGCCTTCCTTGCGTCTTGAAATGGAGAAAATTATGTATAGAAATTGCGTATTTGTGTAATTGCGAAATTTGCAAAATTGCAAGTCTGTCATGCCAATGTTTTTTTCGGGAAATTACTTCCCATAGCCAGTAATTATCAGATTGACCCCAAACTTTGCACAGATGTTATGGTCTTGTATGCATGTATATAAAGCTAATCACAACAAGTTATAAATAAATTAAATTGATTTCGATGATTTGGGGTTTTTGTAAAATCATCAAATTGGTGAAGTTCGGAATTTATGTGTGGCTATTCCGCAATAATTTTTTGAAATCTTTGACTATAAAAGAGCATTATTTGCTATGAGAACCATGCAAAATTGCATATCAAGCAGATGAAAACTGGATGCAGAAAACGTGGCCCCATTGTCTTTTTTTTTAAGTTACTTTTTTAAAAAAGTAATACGCATTAATTTCTCAATAAGAAAATGTGCGCGGATTTGATGAGTATCGAAAAGAAATAACGCGTTAAGTCGAATCTTCTTTGAGAGTTGTTAAATAACGATTAAGAAGCTTTTCAAAACCATTAGGTAAGACTCTGTCGAGGAATCTTCGCATAAAAGACATCTGCCTAGAAATGGTTGGAAAACCTCGGAGAAGTGTGCAACGAGGCTAATAATAGGCAACACAAGTCAAAGAAAGGAGCTTCATAGACCACCCGGGTAAAACACATTAACTTTTTTTAGTATACGACCCCAAGCTTTAAAAAATCTACTCTGACACGATTGAAACCAGCAAATTTAGAAATAATAATGTGATGATTGCAGTTGTTTCGCTAACACACGTAGACATACTATAGATATTTTTTAGCTGGTGAAAGCCGCGCTAGAAACAAGTTAGAACATCATAGGAAGCATGTTTAAAGGTTTTTTAAGGAACAATATTAACTTCTTATTCTGTGTTGTCATGATTGCAGACATAGAAGTTAATTTGCTGTTTGGAAATGCTTAATCTCTTGAACAATTTTATAACCAGTAGCAGTGAAAAGGATTCTTCACAGTATTTCGAATTGAGACTGAATTATTACGGGAGTATGTCACAACAATTACTACTTTATTGCAATGCATGTTTTCGTTTATTGCATTATTATCCATTTATGTTTATTGTAATGTATTTATTTAAAGTTTCCTTTTTGGGAAGAGGATAAAAGGAATATGTTTTCACTATTTGTCAATCCTAAGTACACTGTCAGAAAACATCACTTTATCACTTAATTGGTGTTTGTGCTCTAAAAAATAACATCATAAGTACTCGCTTAGCCACAAAGTCTATTGAAAATAAGAAAATACCACGTTCACGTAAAACGTATGGTGTTTGCTTTTTGGTGAAATAGATTGTAGGACTACATTAAATTGTTTAAGATGGTATCGTGTCATTCAAACCCAAATAAATGATAGTTCTTTGACACCATTTTCCAACCGAACCAGCGCAACACCGTTTAATAAAATAATAAATATAGTGTGGAGTAATTTCTATAAAATTTAAAAAACCAAGTATAGGTATTTCATATAAAGTTTCATTAATTATCAAAATAAGGCCATGGGGTGAATTGGGAATAAAAATGTAATATTATTCAGGTAAGTTTTTTAATGAAAGCAACTAAATTTTTAAATTTTTTTTATTACCGACTTGAATTTAGCAAACTTAAGTGCAATATTATAATTTCAAACTATCACTTTCCTTCAATTAAAATTAGGCGAGCTATATTAGCATAACGCATGCATAACACGAATGTATAGTAAATTCTAAGAGAGAGTGCACGTAATAACCAAGTTATTCACATATATTCATTAACAATTTCATGCACAATTTTCTCGTGCACTGCCTATTATATTACACACTGCAGGCCTACAAGCGTCTCGAGGGAGGCCGGACCAAACATACATGGTAGGACTGACTCCATGTTCCTATTCCTGAAACGAAAATAAACTTTCGAGGAATTTATTTAAATTTTTAAAGGGTAAATGTTTCGTTTTTAGCATAGCATGTTGTCAACACTTATCTTTAATAAGTCAGAAAATGTATAGACTCCTTGGGAAATTGTTTTACCTTTTGACAGATTCTGAATTCTCTAAAATCCAATTAATGTTTTTACTTAAGTTTCTATACAGTCAATTTATGGATTAATTGCTACGATAGATGAATTTTTATTTCATTTTTAATTTTTGAAATGTATCATACATTTGTGACTGAAATGGTCTGAGAAATTTGAAATTTAGACATATCTTGGTGATGATTTCCTTTTTTGACGGATTCTATATTCTTAAAAGTTGAATTTATTTTACATATTTTCTCTAGTCAATTTACGGAAAAGTGCTATTAGAAGCTAACCCACGTACGTACACTAAGACAAAAGCCACTCACAGAACATGATTGGCGCATGTAAGAAAGATGCTCCCGCCCCAATGGGGCCCAACCCGGCTAAGCATAAAAG
>JAMZAV010013450.1:0-16500 GCA_024449915.1 Sweltsa coloradensis | reverse complement strand
ACGTTTAGTTAGGAATTAAGGAATGCGCAAATGTGGAAGGGTAGATGAGCTTGGCCCTTTTTTAAGATCTCATTTCTTTGAGTGTGTAAGGTTTGGCTGTATTTTTACAAGTTTTTGTTATGTGTGGGATAATAATGTTTTAACATATTTAGGGTGAAAATGAATGGTCGAAAAGCGTTCCAAAATAACCCTCGCATTCCGCATTAAAGCCTGTTTTGCCAGAGCTCGTCGAACAATCTTAACAGGATTATAATCACCCGTAGGAACTAATTGTTGGAAATTTACAATCTTGCGGGGTGAAGGACGGGGGAGGGAAAGGCGTGAACATTTTTATCCCCACTTCGATTTTTCGGCATACAAATATGGCACTAACCGCCAGCCGCGAGAGGGGTAATGCACAGATAGACAGCTCGACGTGATTAATTAATGTCCGACTCGCTACAACGACGAATATTCAGCCAAGGTCAACCTCATTGCCACAAACCTGCATAGATGCAAAGATGGATATTCTAGCAAGTGTTCTATCCTCATCCTTTCTGTTGTTTTCTTATTTTTATTGTTGTAAATTGAAATGAATAATATACTAATTTGATATCATATTTAATTTGATATTGAACACGGTAATTGGTAAGTTATCCAAATTTGTGTCACTCCAGAATGAACGAAATGCATAATTTATTTGGGCTATCTTGAGCTCGTAGGATGAAAAAGCTCCACATGAATGACGTAGGAATTTGATAGTAAATTTCCGGTTAGATAACTAAATGAAACTAAAATGCAATTGTTATTTATACAAAAAAATACGCATTAATTGGTATTGTGCAATAAGTAGGGCTGCTCAGCATAATAAAATAATATAATTTTTCTGCGAATTACACCACGGCAGGTCTTACAAAGTTGTGTACCCAACCGGACAAGAGTTCGATACACACACTAAAGCTAGATGTCCTAGCAAGGTAGTAGTGTAATGTAGAAGATTAATAAATCAACCACGTATTGTACCGAATACACTTTCATCAACAGGGGCGCATCTCAAGAATAAATTATGAATCAGAGTATTTTTGCTAGAAGTTATTATGCAGGACAGATTGTACATAATTATATTTGTCGCAAGTCGCCCGCAATAAATTCCGAAACTGACATTGGTACGTACAGAAGCTTCCCGTCGAGCGCCGACGAGGTATCATTTTACCAACCACATTGCGCGAATGGCAGGTCAAAGCTAGGAGTCAAAATTTGACTTTGTTGTAATTAATTATATAAATTATTATAATTCGTTGATAAGTTATCCAAATTTGTGTCACGCGTTGATCCGCGGGCGCACTGTCCATACTACTGATTAATTATAATTAATATAATAATAACTTTAATAACATTTAATGTTAAAACTTAGGTCATTATTATTTATGTTAATTTATAACACAGTCACACCGTTAGATGTGGCACATAGGATAAGAGCGCTGGTCCGAGACGATCGGCGTTCGAAATCTCAATGAAATTAATTGATTATAATAATAATATATATAATATATATATAAAGTATAATAATTAATGTTTATCGTATTCAGATATGAAGTGAATTTAATTTCTTTAGAGTAAAGCACTGAAACACAAATGTGTATTGTGTGGCTCGTTGGTATTGTTGTTAGAATCTCTGCTTCCAATACACTAGAAGGTCCATGGTTCGATTCCCGTTAAGTCAGAAGGTTTTAACTGCTGATTTAGCAACGGTGCCGTTTCAGCCGTCCTAGCAACGAGGCACATAATAAATTTAAGTTGTTCTGAATCGGCCTTGTCGATTCTGGCGTTGATCCGCGGGCGCACTGTCCATACTACTGATTACTAGATTTCCTATATTAAAAAATATTGATCTTTGGTTGGTAATCGCTCACTCGTCGATTACGTCGGGGCCTGCAGGGTTGGATTGATCGCTTTAGTTTACTGTCCCCCACTGAAAATCAGTTATATGACTGAGTGGGTAGACTAAATATGAATTTATTTATTTATTATATGCTACGCTATACGCTCACTTCCATGCAAATATAGCCCTACCTCAGAACGTTATTCCTTGTAAACAGTTATTTTTACCCACAACAAAGATAAATAGAACGTATTTTCACATTAGGATTGACACATTCGACAGAAATATTAATTGTAAATAAATTATACCGGATACACAAGATAACAACCAATAAAAAAAGTAAGTGGTCATTTGAGACTCTGGATACACATAAAATACATTGCAAATATCGCAAACAAATACACGAAAAAATCTCAAAAATCTCGTAGTTTATATTATAATGCGTCACACATAGGCATATGTTACACTGGTGAGTTAGGATTATTACACATTATTAACATAGACTTCGAGAATTTTTATTTACACATGTGCAGACATAGAATGAGATACATTGAGTTCAACTATGTACATTCACGTACCGTCGTACACTCGCGACGAAATACGTTAGTAATGTGATGTTTGACATACTTTACACGCTCGCCTCTAGTGTCTACTATAACATATAAACGCAGGGAACAATAATTTTTTTTTAAAAAACGGGAGAAAACTAAAGATATGTAAATGTGATCATGTTCACGTTTCATTTGTTTTGTTTCTTGAATTCTTCGGCCACACTTTGCAAGTGGCATTCACACGCAATGAAGAGATGAACTGCATTGCAAAACTACGTTGTAGGTTTTCTACTTAGATGATTTTTTTGTCTTTGATTTCAATTGCTTGGACAAACAGTTTTTGCAAAATTAAAGTAAAATGGAAATCACATTCGAAGTATAAGGTTTCAAGGTTAATCGAGACGGTTGGTACATTGGCAGAATAACAATCCCCACGGTGCATGGAATTAAAATTATTATTCATTATAATTCATATTTTAGTAATCATAATATCTCTATACATTATAACTTATCCAAGCAAATAGCAATGATTTGGGTACTATACCCGGAACAATATTAAAACTTTTTTAAAAACTTTTTAATGATCTGAACAATTCTTGGAAACATCAAGGTGCATAAGCGATCATGTAATTTTATAATATACCTCCCACGTCCCACTCGCAGGGGAAAAATGACCTATGTACGAGAAATAAGAAGTAATTACATCAGATAAAACAACAAAATGAATTAAATGTGGATGTTTCTTTCCCTAATTCGTAAAGTACGGAAGAACTGCAATTGAGACACTCAGAGTGGTGTTTAAATTGCGCCCAAGCCTCTATGTATGATATTATTATCGTTCTGGTAATCAAAACAATTGATGCAATGAGGGTTTTAAAAAATACAAATCATAATTGCAAACATGCATGTTGCATGTAAAAGATGTAACCGACGACGCCATCGATTGGCGAAATAATCGGACATTTTAAATCCTAGTTCACAGATTACCATGATTCATCCGCGGATGAGTCAGCATAGACCTAACTACTTCGGAACAACCATTTACAACTAGTTGTTGTGTGCTTCGTTGCTAAGACGGTTTCAAAGCCACACTCTCAGTGGATGTAATGCGATACCCTTCCCATAGATTATGGGTTGATTCAAGTCGGGAATCGAACCAGCGACCTTCTGCTATGGAAGCAGGGACGCTATCCTTTGGACCAACAAGCCACAAGCATTATTTGGCAGACTTGCTTGCCCCCAGAGCAATAAAATGAAATATTCTGTAATAATAATTCATCATTACGTAGTGCATGGGTGATGTCTGTCCTATATGGATATGACCCCGGGTTGGAATCCCTTCGAGACCGGTAATCCTGAATGAAGGTTTTTTCGAGCTTTTCCTCAGTCGCTAATGCGAATGCAAGGGATTGAATAGCCCTCGGATTATTTTAATTATCCTTTCCGCAAAACTACCTATTTAGTCACCAGAAGAGGGTCACACCGGTTAAATCTCATGTGTATATCCTACAGCGGGCATCCTACAAAAATGTAGTTATTTATGGGTATGACCGTTCGAAAGGCCCGACTACCGTGCGTTAGCAAACGATGTTATTTTCTTTATCGTGCTGAAAGAACGCTACACGATATCTAAAAAATAGAATAAAGGTTCTGTTTGGTACTATAATTACATAGACTAATCGTAAACAATATTTGCTTAGTTCTTACAACGCGGGTAATTATGTAGATTGGTTGAATGGGAGCACTACAAACCTTGCATTGCGGAGAATCAAAATTATAATCTACTTAAAGAACGCGATATACATATTATTTAGGCAGTCTCAAATTCTGATGTAGTCCGCGGTCGCAGTCTCGCACATAGGGACGCTGGCGAATTACACTAGCAGGACGCGGATTCGAATCCCGCACAAGGCATAGGTTATCTGTAATTGTTCTTCACTCTCGTCTATCACCACTCATAGTCCGAATAGCATGATGTCAATAAAAGTGACGTTGAACAACAATAATAATCATCATTAATTTCTGGTAGCGAATATTATAGAATTCTTACAACGATGTAAAAAGCTGCAAGCAAACCTCAAAATAGCAGATTGTGTTTATGTAATCTGATGACAAGAACATCCGGTGTCCAGATCCCGCCTACATTACCTCCCCTACTTGCTCGAAGTAGACACGATCGAATTTCACAGAGAGCGCCACCAAATGGAGCCAAAAGTGTGCTTTGCAAGGCGTTCGTACTTTCAAACTACGTCTACATTTTTCGTTCGATTTCAATAAAGTTTTTTTTATTTTACTCAGAAATGAACTGTTATTCTACGTACATAGCCTGATTTTGCAAGTTCGCTCCTCTTTGGTCAAACAAGGCAGTAAACTTTGACCGGAAATGAACATTTTCTATGGACTTGAGGACATCATGGGAGAAATGTTTTGACTTAATGAACAAAAGGGCTATGTACGAGAAATAAGAATTTAGTTATCTATCGGAGGAAAAAAAACAGAATGAAAATATAATGATTTCCCTGTCGTAGTTTGAAAAGTACGAAAGTACTGCACATGGCACGATCGGAGTGGTATTTAAATCGCACCAAGCCTCTTAGGTACCCTATATTTTAAATTGAATATGATAATTAGGGAATGTTGATGCCTGAGAAAAAATTGCCACGGGTTATCCGTAGGACACAAACCAACATTTATTTTACAACAGAAGAGTAAAAAACCTGTTCCATGTATTTATTACTGTAATTTATTTGTCTACACTTTATGCAGCAATTTATAATAATCCATGTATTGTGTGGGGTCATCGCGGCTACACATTTGAATTATCAATATCTGATATTGTGTGTAACGCGGCAATGCGACCACCAACTAGATTGTATCAAGGCAAATAAAATTACTTGTTTGTTGTTGAATGTGTTTGTGAGGCCTATTCGATTTACAATCTTCAATACATTTCTGTAACGTAAGCCTATTATTGTACACAAACAAAAGTACGCCATGATTCGAATTTGTGAAAATAAAACATAAATTTTTCAAACAGGATCCAGTAAATTGTAATTGTGTAACATTGAATTATTGGATGAGCGTAGCGAGCGAAGCGAAGATTCCATTTCACTACACTGGAGAAAAAAAATCCGGAATGTTTTTTTCTTTTTTTTCTGTATTTTTGTGTGTTTGTCAGCACGATTCCGGCTAAACCGATACTCCAATTGCGATGAAATTTTCTGGAGGCCTTCGAAATCTCTGAACTTAGAACTGCCACGTTTTTGAGCGCAATCGGAAAATTATTTTTCATGAAAATCGCAATTTTACGATTTTTTTCGATTTTTAAAAAAATTTTTCGTTTATAACACGACATGCTTTATCCGATTTTTAAAGATTTTTAACAGAACCTTAATTTATGAATTTAGATATTCGTGTAAAATTTTAGCGCAATCGAAAAATTATTGTCATGAATATCGAAATTTTACGGGTTTTTCTTTTTTAAAACAGTCTTTGACTTATAACACCTACATGCTTTATCCTATTGTAATGATTTTTTTACAGAATTATAATTTTATGAATTAATATATTCGTGTTAAATTTGAGCGCAATCGAATAATTATTTCTTATGAAAATTGCAATTTTACGATCTTTTTCTTTTTTTAAATTACGATTTATAAAAATTTAAAAAATTAACTTAATTTTTTTTTTAAATTTTAAATTTTAATTTTAAAAAATCGAAAAAGTAATGTTTTTTTCACAGAACAACAGAAAATCTGCATAAACCATGGCAGTCAATGCACCAATTACGCTCATCCAACAACGCGGCGGGACTTAAGCGTTTTTAGTAAAAAAAATACGCTATGTAAAACGTTTGTCAATTTGCTACCATTTAACATGAATCAGGTTTATCTTGATTGAAAGTTCTAGAAACTTTAAGGTCAGGATTTCCCTTTGGTTAGTTTCAAGCAAATCCGCTAGTTGGGCGCTACTGGTCAAAACACGCGGGCGTTTGAAGTGGTTGGTTGAAAGTGCCCCGTAAAGGTAGGAAAACTTCTCGGGCGTCTGTGAATGGAAGGCTGCATCTCTTAGGGGTTGCGGGGGTGGGGGCGAAGGGCGAGCGGTTTTAGAGCAAAAAAAGGTCTTCTTCTCTAGGTTTTAAAACTATTGACATAAAAGAATAACAGATTCTGGAAGAAGGGTCCGGCCATTATAAATACCTTTGTGTGCAAACTTTAAACAGACCAATTTAGTTTACACCGTTATCATCCACTCTGCTACCTTATCAAATCTGTCAATCTAACAATCGCGACAAATTTAAAAAATTATTGAAAAGTTTATTTTTGTCAAGAAACAAAAAATTGATTCCTACAGCATTTATATAAGTAAAGAAAGTTGTTTTGTGATATAAACGTTTCACTTGTAATGAGAGTGAGACACAATCTTGTGTCCTCTTTGGGGGGATAATACACATATTTTTTAATTACATTGTATTTTCTGAAAACACTGAACAGAGATTTCATTGATTACGTATTGATAAGTGTTTTAGTCACATATGTATCAAGATATTTTTTATAATAACAATGCACAATGAGTACTAATCATCCGAATTCTATTCCTTGTACCGAAGTCAAAGTGGAAATGGAATTTATAATCATCATTGAACAATTGCGATTGAATCTTCTTCCTTTTGTTGATGATGAAATGACACAACCGATTGATTGGGGAGATGGAAATGAGACAAGTAGCAATACCATTGGAAGACAGTGCACGAGGTGACGCCTGCGAGGAATGTATACGGGGTTTTCTGTCCGATCATTGATTACACCCGTCTGCGAGTGGAGGAGATTTACAGATGGGTTCCCTAAATTTACCTTCAATTAAAGGGGAAAAACACAAGTCACGTCACGACAAGTCCACACTAAAAGCATTACGGTATAGGCTACAAAAAAACAAGATGTGTTTTGGGGTTTGATTCTCGATGTGTATGATTATATTTGGAAGGATGTTTTTACACACATAATGATAGAAATTTTCATATCATAATCACTATAATACATTTCGTCCGATTGATTAGAACTTTGCCTGTCAGTTTGTACCAGTTATTACAAATCCTTCAAACAAGAGCCCGAATGTGAGTTTGATGAGCTAATATTGCACTCAAAAATATTATTTATTGTTTGAATAATTTTTCTAACGTGTTGGAGTCAAATACTTCTCCAAGTAAATGAGTTGTCTCCCTTGAAAAGGGTTTCATATACAAAATATAACCTTCTTTGTATGCGATGGTTTTCAACTCGGTCATAGCATAATATGGCGCGTTAGTTAATATTGAACGTGAATATTACCTCCAATAAAAAATGTAATTAAATTATTTTAAAAAATCGTTTAGAATCTACCCCTTGGTCACAGAATTATTACGTGATGTAATTTGATTTTATTTTTTTACGCCTCACGATTTGTATAAAATAAAAATAAACACCCAATCACTAACATAATCGTTCCAGAGCCCAAGCTGTCGTTTTTCATTCACATTTGGCGCAGATAAACAAACTCTCCAGAAAGTGGATAATGCAATCAGGTGTCATAAATAATTCTAGTGTAAGAATGAAAATACAAAAATTGATAACAATTATAATTTATGTTCAATCTTACCATCAGGGTATACCTTTCTAGAGAATACCCGATCCGATCCGATGTGATACGACTTCTTTTAATTGCATAAAATTAAAAAAAAGCAAGTCACATTTTTCCCTCTTCTTATGCCAAAAAACCCCCGTTGAGGATTCGATCAAAAATAATGAACACACACACAAAAATTTAAGACACTATCAATGTCATTATAGCTTGTCAATACTCGCGATCGAAAATAATATACACAAAAAACCA
Source organism: Sweltsa coloradensis (assembly GCA_024449915.1). NCBI lineage: Eukaryota > Metazoa > Arthropoda > Insecta > Plecoptera > Chloroperlidae > Sweltsa > Sweltsa coloradensis. The sequence continues at coordinate 8,220 of JAMZAV010013450.1, read as the reverse complement.
AAAAATCAATGACCCCTAATGATGTGGGGAAGGTGGCAACTTGTGAGTAGAAGCCCCCCCCCCCCCTAACCCCGGCCAAATCCCCATTTCGATTCTGAAGGAAAGGTCTTTCCATTATAAATATATTTTTTGTGTGCAACAGCCAATTCGTATAAAAACCTTTTAGGTGGTCCGCCACACCGCTGCCTCCCAGTTATGTCGTTTTCAACCTCACAATGTCAACAATTTGAATAATAATTATATTTGAATAGTTATAATCCAAATCTTTTTTTATAATAAAACACACATTTATTTCTACAGCATTATAGTAAATAATTGTGAAAGAAGGGCAATTCAATTTGTGTGTGTGTGTTTACATATTTGCTACAGAAAATGAAGTGTAATTTTACTCTTTTACACCATGTCCACTTTATGTACCCAATAAATCGAACTACAATTCGAAAACTATATACAGTATTGTCGTGGTACTGGTACAGCATTTTTAATTATTTTCACAAGCTATTTTATAGAACCGAATTCAGAACCTTGGGACTCGACAAAGCAATGATCTCCTTATCCGCCCGAGCCAGTTCTAGGAACCAAGGTGGATTTTGTTTTCATCTTTCAATGTTTGAAAGGGACCATAAATGGATGACTGAGTAGACCCCCCCTTCCAAACACATTCGAAGCGGGCCATAAATAAAAGGGATTCAGTGAATGTAATTTTGGGGTTTGTTTTTAGCATGCTTACTTTTTATGTTTTGTAATTTGCACCATGCCAGTGCCATGCTAATGGCCACCGGCCATAGCATATGCGTTGCACGCTCTTATAGATTATAATAAACACACACGAGCAATATATGCATAAAAATAAAAATAAACATAAATTATACAAAACCAGTGCAATATTTCAATAATTTTTCCAATTGTATCAATGACACTAACGAATATTTTAGCCATTTCGGGAAGGCGATAAAAATAATATACTCATACACATATTACACATAAAACAGTATACTCAATGATAAAATCCCAAGACACTCCCGTGTCAGCACAGCACAGCATATCAATAAATCTATGAATAATGTTTTTCTGCAATTATTATCTTATGACCGACTTTCAAAATTCGTATTATTTCAGGGGATGAGAAGGGGCACAAAATCGCCTATAACCGGCCTTATAACATATACTTTTTTTTAAATTGTTTACTACTGGCAAATAATATGATTGTGTGAAGGATAATAATAATAAATATTTTCGCATCGGGAAAAGCCCGGGCTCGGCTTCGGCTATGATGCTACTGCTACTGCTATTATAGGGAGTCGGACAACAACCGTACTGTTATTTTTTTCAGGGATCTGTCGGGCAAGTTTAGAGCCCAACAAATCTCTGCCTCACACAGCCTCAGCCCCCAGACCCTAAACTCATCAATAAACGTATTTCTGAATTCTGAGAATCGCCTTCAAAGGGTATTTTCTATATTACTTTTATTATCTAGGGTATACTATGCATCCCTTCACAACAACCTTGTGCAAAAAACAAATAACCATCTCTAAACTAAAAGTAGAGTTGATAAGCGTTATCTCGGTTTTAATAAACTCATTGTCTTATTTACCCTTTTTCTACGCATTTTAGTTTTTTTTTTCGAAGTGGTTATCCTCATATTAAGGAAATATCCGATAAATCATATCAAATGGTTATTTGATTGTTTTTCAATTTCTCTTAGAATGAGCTACAATTGTGATTGAAAAAAATTTTTGGCCTTGTTTGACTTGAGAATGAATAACTATATGTATAATCACAAAATGATAAAAATTACACGATTTAACTATCACTTTTACAAGAATGCCCCACCTTTCAAGCCATTCCTTTCAGGTCCTTTCACAGGCGTAAAATCGCTTATTGTATTCGTCATTCATCTCTCCATCCTTCTTCAAACAAAAAAAGTATTTTATTTGGAAAGGGTTGGGTTGTTGTCATTTGTAAAACGTTCACAGACTGTATAAATTAATGTATTGTGCAAAATTCAATCACAGGCCAATGTAACTAATATTATTTCAATCTTATCACTTAATTGATGAGTCGAGTCAAAATTATACTACACACACACTGTCTAGCCTGCATTTTCCGGTTATTTGAGTTTTTGAGAGGCGATTTTAGCTTTAGTTTCATTTCATGGATTTCATCTGAGTAGGCCTACTGGTTGTATACACTGTTTAGCAAATGATAATCATTACGAACTTCAAAATGCATCGTGGATTATTTCCAGTTTAAATTTAACCACGAGTGGCATTTTCGAGATAACTGTAAGCGTATGCAGGTGAGGTGACTATCGTCGAGTTTCCGCGCCCCAAATTACTAATATGCATTTCAGTATTGAACTACTCACGTGGGGACGTCCACATAGTGTAATTAGTAATTAGATATAATATGTGACAGGTGCTGAGGTGATATGCATAAATTTGTTTTAAAGTTGCATTTTGTCCTTCCCGCGGACGACTGGTAAACTTACTACCGAGTTCCAAACACTGCCACTATGAGCGCTCCTTGACGGACGAATTTTGTTCAATATTGATAAACTAATTTCACTGATAGTTGGAAACGGTGAAAGATATCTAAAAATTTAAAAAGCATTAAACTACAACCATAAATGCAATTTTAACCCTACAGTCCCTTTAGTAATTTTTTTTTAGGGACAGAAATTAAAGGTAATTTAATCAAATGTCATTAAATATTTTTTAATGGACTCAATTGGAAATCGAAAAAATATATCGTTACGTTTAAATCACAATTTATACGTTTTATATTTCAACGTTCGAATTTCGTTTTTTGAATTGATATTGCTCTAAATATCGCTGAAATTGTCAATTGTGCAGATGCTAATTAAAAGTGCATTATAATGATGTTATTACAAATTTTAGTAATTAATGTTAGGTACGATTGAAGCTTAACATTTGAGCTTACTAAAAAATCCAAAATCGCCTTCAAAGCTTTATTAGTTCCGAAGATAGGCTATTTTTTCTGCAAACTATGGCAAATAATGTTGCATTCCCCCTACCCCTCTAGGAGGGCCCTAGTGCTAGCGATATCCTAACCTTAAGCATTTTAAGTAACACGTGGAACCAAGTAAAAATCGTCAGTAGAATATAATATGCCTCACCGTTTTACTGCAGGAATTAGCGTTATTTTTTTTTCAAATTCCATTATTTACTCAAATTTCCACAACAAAAGGCATCGGAATTAGTTCTTACGAGTCTGCATATTTAAGTCCGCGCATGAAATACCCCGCTCTTTTTAAAACATTGTTTATTGTGCGATATCGAGGAGAATGAGTAGGAAATGATTTTATACGAACACTTGAACAAATACTATACCCTGAAATGTTTTTGTTTAATATTTTCAATTGGTCGTCGATGTAAATATATGCAAATGATATATGGCTGGTCTCAGATGAAAATAAATTCTAGAACAAGTTGTCATTAAACTGTAGTGTACACCATGTATGTACCAGCTACATGAACATATACAGTACACCATGCACCCGCGTCCACTCAACCGAAGCGTTTGATAATAGAACGAAACCAGAGTTACTTTGGCTTTGGGGTTTGGGTTTGGGCTAGAGATAGGAATTTTGGCCCGAAAGCCCGGCCCGCGGCCAGGCCCAACTTTTGGGCCAGTTCGGGCTCTCGGGCCGCTTCGGGCTTTCGGGCCAGTTACAACAGTATAGGCCTACTAGTAACTCAGAAATACCAGAATAATACATTATTATAATGACGCCGGCAGATCATCTGCCGGGTCTAAAAATCCTCATGGTTTTTATAAACTTCGAATGAATCGGGCTTCTGGACTGACTTTCGGTCCGTTCGGACTTTCGGGCCGGGCTAGGGTTTGGTTCGGGTCGCCGTTTTTTTTCAAACATTCGCATCTCAGTTTGGGTTATATCTATGCTCTATGGATGAGGAGTGGATCAAAGTATTGATAGTGCACATTGCTGGCTCAAACAAACATCATTTAATTACATGCATTCCAATGTATTAGATGCCGTAATAATATTGTATTGAAATGAATTCTTAGACAAAACATAAATATCAGTGAAATACAATTTGATTTCCAATATTACCTTCTATCAATATAATATTAATTAATTAATTAATAATTAATTAAAATTAATTAATCAATATAATAATTAAATTAAAATTAATTAATCAATATAATAATAAATTAATTTGTCTGAGGGCTGCATGGAAATTGTTAGCATTGTTATTTTAATTTGTTATTTTTAATCATAGGGCCAATACAAGTCATTGTATATATTATGTCTTCTAATATTCATGTATGTAAGTACCAATATCTCATATTGCATGTATTGCCTAAGAAACTAAGACTAGGCCTATAGCTCCTATGTCCGCTTTAAATTAAAATCCCCCACTGAAAATCGGCTATATATGCACTCGAAGTACGAATGTATTTATTTCGTATGCACTGCTTCGAGGTACTATGCAATAGCGTGATACTCGTTGTGGTTTGTTGTCAGATACAACTTGATAACCAAACTGCATTGGCTTTGTTTACGTATCTTTACAAACATCGTTATTTTTTCGTTTCCGGTATTTGGATTTCCCCTAGACTCTTAAACGATAAAAACATATTTACCTATGTATATCGTTAAATGATAAGATAGAACGCACAACATGCAGTTTTTTTACGATCGTCCATAATAACACAATAATGATGTAGATATGTACAATTGTTATTTCAAAATATTTAACGTGTTTGTTATATTTACTTTCTGTGAATGTACGAGAAACAAAACGAGACTTGTAACTCGAGAAGCTTGAACCCTAAACCTGAATCTTTCCTTGTTATTATAATAACCTCTACCCACATTCCTCACGTAGCTAAATAATTAGTCAACCTGAAAATGCTCACATAAAAGTTTTTAAAATATCGCCGACATATGCAACTATGTATACACGAAACCTGGTCAAAATCCTACGTGCTGTGTTTAGCTAATTACAGTCTGGCTAATTCGAGTGAGTGCAATGCAGGGAGCAGCTCTGTCGCACGGTGGTATCATATCATAAGAAATCATGGTAATCGATTATTCTATCGCATCGTGCTTAGCTACTGGTCTCGTATCGTATTCCGGCCTGCAGGCTTGGCTACCGTCTTGAAAATCATAATGATTCATCATTAAATTATTGGTGTTGAAGAGTCCGGTACAGAGTCTAGTTGCTGGCCCTAAGGTTGAGGGGCTTGGCTTCAGGGTGTATCCCATCCAGTCTTCCCTTGTGATTTGGTCAATCTCGCATTCAATTGCCTCTTATTTGCATTATTATAATCTCTTTATAATGTCTGTGTTTTGGTATGTTCCCAACATTCTGTCCGCTACCGGGTAATAACCACTCTGGTTATGGCTAACTAACCATTACACGAAATAAAACTTGAAATACGATCCGGGTTCGTGATATATAATACACTTTGTATAATTCTTAACTAAGGTTGCTATTTTTTATTATTTTTTGTCAATTTTTATTGAATAATTGTACGAGTGTGAATAGGAATGCGCTGCCGTGTTCGATTGTGAAGCTGGTTATATACAGAGCCTACGTATATTAATAATTCATGTTGCTTTAAAAAAAAAAAAAAAAAAACGAGAGAGAGAGTTTGTAGAAATACGTTTTGTTTATACGAATGGAATTGTTCGTTTCAAACGTATAAGTATAAGCATTCTTTGTTTAGGTACCTGCTTGATCATGTATAACATTTTGTTATCAGAGTGCGTTTTGCGTTATTACGACTTAGTTTGTGAAATGTCACGTTTTCATTAAGAAATATTTACCGTGTATAAGTCGTGTGGATTGGCTCCACTATGTACGGAACTGTAATTATGTCAAGCAAAATATCGATCGTGATAATGTTATCTAAATGACTCGAGTGGAATTTCTTTCAGGCTAAATGAAATTCGAATCGTGTGTTGTGTTCACCTATACGGCGTGAACACGAGCAAGCTTATACCATGCATGATAACTCCTTCCAGAAAAAATATATATGTATTTACTTCTTGGCGTTATTGTTTTAAGTTTCAAAATTCATGCTTTTATACAAAAATCTTTGCTTTTGTGAAACTCAAACGCTATTCACTTGATTCATATTTACGTCTTGTTTTACTTTTGTGTATACATTTTTTTAAACTGTAAAGTGTAACTCTTCTAAATAATACGTATCTCCAATGTTTCTATTATTTATAAAATGTACATTTTAAACCTGGAATGTGTTCTTTTAAAATGCACGAAGACACTGTGAACTGTGAAGTATAATCCCAAGATTCAGTGCCAGTGGTTTGCGTATAAATACGAAAGTCAATTTACACGTTGATGACAATGTCGTAGCAAACTTGGTAGAACTTTGATTAATGTTTTAACTTTTAAAGTTATGCTAGTCAATATTTAAGTATGCCACAAGAAGAAGAATTTGTGCATTTGTGTTCTTAGTTGTATTATTGTCCATTAGTTTTAATAACTGATTAGGAAAGACTTCAAATAAATAAATAATAAATATATAAATACAAACATATAAAATGTGGATCTGTTTAGTGTTTACATAACATACAACAATTAAATTCACTCACGCATTCTTCACATTTTGCTTTTCCTAACCTTTATAAATACAAAAGCAAAAGCAAATTGATCTGAAGCCCTCTATACATTCGGCGTTTTATCTGCACTGGTAGGCTCAACAAATACAAAAACCTGCCCACCTCCATGTGATGTGCATAATTTAGGGCTTTTAAAATAAAGAACAAAGCCGACCGCACTCGCCTATGCTGGACAAACAATTAAATATGTATGCATATAACTTACAGCCTGATGGGTCCTTTGTGCATTGATGCCGTGGTTTATACTGTCGATGGGAGTAGGTATAGGTCATTTCGGTAAGGTATTAATTTTTAATGGTGTTTTTCTGCTAACTTCGCGCATTGTTTTGGTTCCAATGCGGAAGGGTATCGTGATGGAGGCTCACCTTACACACACCGTCGTTAGTGCATGTACAACCTACCTGCACTTCCGTGTATCATGTTCTTATTAAAACTCATCTTGTAAACGTGTATTAATTTGGACCTTAATCTTTTTTTATGTCTTGCTGCAATGTTTTGTGGTTTGATGTTAACATTGCTCCATTATGATCTACACACAATCGTGACTAAAAACAACATTAAATAAATACATATTATAAACGTCTATGACAATGCCCTGTTCTAACACCACGGGTATAGAAAAGTGTCGTCAAGAGTTGACTGAGTTGATGACCTTGTTTTGTTTCATTGTCGAGCGTGTAATTAACAAATTAATAAGTTTAAATTATTTGTTCTTAGTTTTTGTAATAGTTTTTTGTTATGACTGTGCGTTTGTATTGCCTATATTGAAACTCGTCTCGTATCCGCGTCGTGCCAGTCCTTGTAGATTGCGATTTCATTTCATTATGTCCGATCAATGCTAGTAAAAATTACAAAGAGAAAGATACTACGGCTTCCTCCTCCCCCCCCCCCCCCCTCTGTGCCACAACATGTATTAGATCAATTATCTGTTATAACTCTTCGTGTACAAGTTTTTTGTTTGCTTGTATACATTTCCGTAAAAATCATTTGAGTTTTTGTATAGGTAAACGAAAATGTACGCATGAAAAGTTACTACTATACAGGTGATCGTTCCAATATCACTTCATGGCACAGAGAGAGGTGTGCTTTAAAATGAAAACAACTCAACCATCACAATTTAATGTTGCTTGAGCATTGTGTTGAGGCGTTGTTTAGCTCGTATAACACCTCTCAATAATGTAGGAATAGGTGCACACGCTTCAAAAAATGTTGTAGTTTTTTATTTCGCTTGGCAAGTTCAATAAAAAATATATGCTTGTGTTATATTGTGGAATAGTCAACAGCTAGTAGAAACACCAGTCGTATTTTCCAGATTGGCGGTATTTGTGGTGAAATGAGAGGCATTTTCCTAGATGCCAATCGGTCCTGACTCTGAATATTGGTGAACATTCACACATGATCATAATTCAGTTGAACATGTGTATCTTTTCCCCCCTGATAGTTTTGTGAATGTGGGGTCTAGGATTTTTTTAAAGGACTTTCAGAATCCAATAAAAAATAGTTTTTATGAATTCATAATTTCATACATAGAAGTTGATTGCCATTGTGAGAAATTATAAAAAATTTTTTTAATTAATATCTTG
>JAMZAV010013449.1:0-13455 GCA_024449915.1 Sweltsa coloradensis | reverse complement strand
CCAAAAATTTTAAGTTACAAAGACAGAAGAGATAAAATATTGTCTTATCTGGGGAATTTCTCGATTGGATAGCGGGGGGGGGGGGGGGGGTCGGGGGGAATTGTTAACATTAAAAAAAATTAGAAGTTTTTTAATTTTCCATTCGATTTAATAAGCCCCAAAATTTAAAAAGGAAATAGATACCGTCCGGTGGTCTAAGGCCCCTCCCTGGAATGGGGAAGACCCGGGTTCGAACCCCGATCTGGATGGTTTTTAACTTTTTAATTGTATTAAATACAACTAGGCATATTGAAGGGCGAAGGCTAGTTAGAATTGATTCAATCTCACCTGACCCAAAGTAATCCTCGTGCACATGGATGCTCCCCGACTGCTTGAACTGGTTGTGTGTATCGTCACGCTACCCCCCGGTAACGGGTTGAAAACCCGGAGAAAAGCGGGTTTATTCCCACTAGACAATAGACATGTTTCTGTTTGGTAAAAAATGTCCCAAGAAAAAGCACTTTCTTTTAGTTTTAAAAAGGTTTTACTGTTTAGTCTTTCATAAAACATTCATTTTCTTTCTAGATTATTTTAATTTGTATAAAATGGAGTGCAAATTGGTGTGTAAAAAATTTTTTTTCATGGATCACTTTCTAAATTTATTTGAGAATTTCAATTATCGAGCAAAATATTTTAAAAAATAAACACTAAAATTTTCCCGTGCTTGGGGCTTTTTGTTTTATTTGGGGGTTTAAAAAAAAATTTAACAATTTAGCCTTTTTTGATTTTTTTTTACATTTCTCTACGTTTTGCTCTTTCTCACCAATACATATTAATCAAAAAAAAATTTTCCCCCGCTATGGGTTTCCAAAATTATATTTAAAATTTAAATACCATTTTTTTTTTCAAAAATTTTAGTTTCTTTTTTCTCACTCCGTTTTTATATTTAAAAAACCTTTCGGACACTTTTGTTATTCGGCTTTTAAAAAAATGAACTTGCATTGCCCAAATTCTAAAACTTGTTTTCAAAACCCCCCAACCCTTTGGGAAATATTTTTTCTTCTGTCGGTCTCCGGCCTAAAATGAAATAAACTGAAAACCCCCAGGTTACAACCGTCATGTGTTGTGTAATGTGTTGTTGGTACGTTTTCAGGGATTGTGTTTCTTGCAATAAATTTAAACTATAGTAGGTAGACCCCCAGTCATTATCCCTTCCTGAAAATTTTGAAGCCATTTTGAATAGGCGTTTGCACGATAAAGTAGATGGCGATTTGAAACCCAAATTTTTTTCAAGAGGCTGTCAATTTACAGGTGAGCAATTACCTTAAGGTTGCCGGGGAAAACTATAATATCGGTGCGATGCAGTGTCCCAGCATTTCATTAGAACTCGGCCCAAAACTGCATATCGGCAAAATTTTTTTTTTATTCTATTCCGAAAAAATTTACCAGGATTATTTTTGTCGATTTTAGAAATTGAAAAAATATGGTCTTAAAAAAAATTCATACTTGGTCAATTTTTTGGAAATTTACCTTCACTTTAAGCTTTATAAAAAAATTAAAAAAAAATTTATGGAAAAAGTAAAAAAAATAATTTTAAATTTTAAACATTTTTTTCTTCAAAATAAAAAAAAATTATAAAAATCGTGTGTGTATTTACCGCAAAACTACGAACTACGAATGCATGTTTTGCGCTATTTTGGCCTTTTCGCCCCGCAAGGGGCGCACTCTGGGATACATTTTTTGAGTGACGGGGGTTATTTAGTTCGAAAAAACGATTTCTTTCCCCATGAGTAAAATTTTAAAACTAATGCAGAACACCACACAATGCATATGCCTAAAAAACGTATTTTTTATAAAAACAGGTAAAAGTAAAAGACAATTGAGAGTGGAAGGTTTTGCTTCAATCAACGGTTAATTTAATTTTTTTAAGATGACCCAATGAGAACACGTACTAGCAAAAATATAATGGGTCATACATATTTCGATGAAAAGAAATGCAAAAAAATATGGTAGTTGATTTACAATGGCCATCTGTTCATAATTAGATCCCCGCACACATGATTGAAAAAATAGTTATTAAAGAATGATCGCAATCTTTGTGAATATGGTATAAAAAAATTTTAACATTTGAAGATTCGAATTGAAAATACCTCTTTTTTGGCTCAAACCCCGGATCTTTTGGTTCTATAGGAGCGTTTCTTTTTTAGTCTTTTGGATGACCAGTCACAAACAACTCGTTTTTTTATGCCCCAAGCGAAAGGGCAATCTAAAAATTAAATATTGTTCCGGTGGTAAATATGTAATTTTTTATTATTTAATACAACCCCAAAAATTAAAAAATTTCGCCCCGCCCCGGGACTCAAAACCCACGGATCTCCCACATTCCAGGTGGGGGCTTAACCCCCTAGACCACCACGAAACCCCCCAATAAAAATTTTTTTAATTCTGGATTGTATTAAAATAATAAAATTACATACGGCATTTTTCCCGATTAACAAAACGAGAATTAAAGTATGTTTATTTGTAACAATCTTATAATCGTTTTAAATTTTCCGAGTTTTAGCCTTTGATAAGGAAACATAATATAGAAATTTGTATCAACTGAGGAAAAAACCCCGTCTTCCGCTGTCTGAGCTGATCCCCAACCAAACTGAGATTTTGGATATGGCTTTTAATTGGCTACTAGGTATTTCTTTTTTTTTTATTGGTGTGTGATACGTTGATTTAATCAAAAATCATAGAAAAACAGTAAAAACAGTCGGGACTGTGGCATACCCAGAAATAATCAATTTTTAATAAAGGACTACATCTGGGCTAAAAATTAAAATCCGCACGTAAAAAAGATTTTCGCATTTACTTATTCATGACCGCATTTTTTCTAGATTTAAAAAGAAATGATCGCTGCGTCCAGATCCAGATAACACAGAAAACGCATTGAACTAATAGTCCCTCCTCCCCACACTCACCCCCAAATCTCGCCGATGAGACTGTCCCAAGGCCTGCATCGCGCTTTTTTAAAATCACCCCCGACGTGGTAAATGACAAATCATTGTTTACATTTTTTGCGTTTTTTTCCTCACTCAAAAATTTTTTAAGTTTTTATAATGTTAGTTGTGTCATGCAATTATACATGAAAAATTTCTGTACAAAAACCCATAATAAGCAAAAAACTCTGCCCGTTCTTATTTTCATTAAAATACATTTATCTATTCACCCTAGATTCAAAGAAACGAAAAAGAAAAAGTAAAATATTTGGATTAAATATGAAAATTTGAAAAAAAAATTTTTGACTGCTCCTTGAAACTCATTGAAAGGGTTTTCCCACCCCACAAGTCATCCCGTGGCGGGTTTGTGCATTGCAGGGCGTTGTTTATGTACTATACAAAATTTCATTTTTTCGAGCCCTCATCACGTAATTATATGAAGCAAATTTTGGGCTTTTATACATTACCTTGTGGTGGTGTTGTTAACCTTTGAAAAAAAATTTACAATTATTGTCATTCTTCAAAAGTAGTCCATTAAATTTGATATTATTAGAAAAAAATCCTAAAGGAAAATAACATTAAAAAAACGAATTCAAAAACAAAAATGTGATGTCTTTTCAGTAAATTTTAACCTAATTTTTTATGTAATAACGAAACAACAGGCAAACATATTCGTTTTACCAAGCAAGGTGGCTGTCAAAATTGTAAAGTGGGGGGCTTATTTACACGAAAAACTGGAAAATATTTTTCCCCCTTTGGTTTTTCCCCCCCCCCCCGGCCCCGCTCCCCAGGGTTCCTACGCCTCTGTAAAAGTGCTGCAATTTTTTATGCCGGCAATATGCAACGATGGGGCCGGGCAAGTAAAATTATTATTTATAGCGTAGAGTTTAATAATAATGACGTAAATTTTATAAATAAGCAAAACCCTCCAACACTTGGTTTTTTAAAAAACACATAAAATGGAGCATCATATAAAATCAATCAATAATAATAATAAAAATAATAATAACAAACCCAAAAAAAAAAAATTCTTCCCCGCGAGGTACCGTAAAGCGTCTCCCATTGCCGGTCGAGTCCCCGGTTTTTGGTACATTTATAATCTGAAAAAGATTTCTGGGTTTTTTCTGTAAAATTTTATTTCACCTACAGGAGTGTTTTCCAATTGAGAAATAAACCCTCGCTCATGACATTTAAATGTGTTTAGATGGGCATTCAAAGGGGAGCAAATGTCACAGACTGTTTTTTTCTATTCAATCTACAATGCCCAAAAATCCAGATTTTGAATAAACCGTTCCGGTAGCTTGGGGGGGAAAACATTCAACCGGGCAAACGGGGGCCCCGGGTTTGAAACCCCCAGGTGATTTTTTTATTTGTGTTTACTACTTTTTTTGTATAGATTTTTGTTTGTTTTTTACAGTTAAATTTTTTATAAAACCTTGATTTCAAAGACTTCCAGGAACTCTTTCGCTTTTTGTTTTTAAATTGCACCATATCACTATTACGTGCATTTTAATTTTAACGTTGTGGTGTAGACCACCCGTCGTGTCGAATTAGGGTCTATTAGTTTTTTAGTACCCGATGTTGCACACCCCTGCTTGGCTGGCGGCGCCCGACGGGCACCTATAATAAACCCGGAAAATATTTGAGCAGTTTAAACCCCCCTTTTTTTCCCCGAAAGAATGTTCATACCCCACCGATATGACATTTTCTATCAGTATTACTTTCTTGACAGCTGGGGATATTGAAAAAACCCCCAAACCCGTAGTTTTACGAGGTGCCCGACCGGTGTTAGTGCTCGGCTTGACTGCGGTTCCCTAACTTGCACCAAAAATAATTGTATTGAACAAAAAAACGGGCAAACGGTCATTTCAAGTTTTCTGCCTAAATTTCCCCAACCAATGTTCATTACTATAACTTTGCATTGTTTTGTTTTTTTTGCGACCTGAACAACCCCGTGGTGGCTTTTTCCTTAGTTTCGATTAATTTGATTCATTGTTGTTCGAGTATTTTCTATTATAGTGCCTAAACATTCTGCCATTGCTATTTTTTTTTTCCCTTTTTCCCTATGGTCCATATCTACTGTCTGTGTCAACTGTCGGGGGATCCTTTTTTTTTCCTTTTTGAGACTATGACTCGCGGGCGGCCGCATACATACCCAGAGAACACATCAATGACATCCGAATGATTGCGCGGTGTGGAGAGGGAGACACCCACTCCCGACCTGCTCAATGGGAATGGTAACGTGTGAAGCGAAAACTCATTTTTACTGATTTAGAAGAAAGATTGACTGTTATTTTTTTTTTTGTTTTTAGTTTGTTTTTCTTTGCTTTTACCCTCACGAATCGTGGGGAATCCCCCAAACGGGGGGAATTTACGATAATTGTTAAATGTGCATATAAACTATCTATATTATGTGGAAGTTTTAGGGTTTGGGGCGAGTTTTATAGAAAGCATATTTAATATAGGCTACTATAGGGTTTCACCTATGTTTATCAGTTACATGGTTTGAAAAACCTCAAGGGATTATAAAATAAATATCCTGTAACGAAATTTTGAATAATGTGAAATTTTTTTGAGGGGTTGCCGGGCGCTGAAGTTAACGCGCGTGCGGGCAAAGGCACTCATGTGTTGATGATTTTCATCTGAACTTTTTAGTAATATCTTTCATGTACCAACTTGTGCAAGAATGTCAATAAAAAACTTATTTAAAAGATAGTCACAAATTTTAATTTTCAAAGAAGGGAATAAACCACGAGCAATTTTTTTTAAAAAAGTTTTTTGAAGTGGGTTTTTATGTATTAGCTGTAACGAAAAAAAAATGAAAAAAGATTTTACGAAAAATATTTAAGCTGGTATTTTTTTTTGGGGAGGGGGGGGGGCAAGGCACTGGTCTTAATTACACCGAAGGGGGATTTGCACATCGCCCCAAAATTAATGGGTACTCATATATAATGGTATTCAGTAAATAACTCAAAAAACGTCTACAATTAGTGATAAAATGAATACTTACAAAAAATTTAAACATACAACCCTTTTTTTAAATGCAGTTGCCGGGATCCATGAAGTTTTTCAGCAAAAGTTTTTTTACATTTTGCCGGTTCGGGGTACTGGTACCGGGTACCTATTTTCGGCGGGGTTTTTTAATCCCCTTAGTTTTTAGTCCGGAAGTTTTTTAACCCTTTCTTATTCACGCTTTAATTTCCATTTTGGGGATTTCCTGATAAATTTCTATTATTTTTACCTTTAAATAAAATATGAACTGAAAAAAAATATGGTTTTTTATCTATTAACTCAGCCCCCCACCCTCCTAGAAAAAAGCTAACATCTCTTGTTCTAACCGTTCGACGAGTGAGCCCGAGCCGAAAGCTGCATGTGGCTATCTGGCGCTACGCTGACTGAACGCGCGCTTTTTGGGGCTTCTTTCGTACATTGTGTAGTCCAGCCAAACGAGGGAAAATGGCTGTGTATTTGGGGGCTCTTTTTCGAATATTTTGAGCGCACTTTTAAATCCCACCCCGGGCCCCTCTCAAGCTTCTCCTTCCCCAACATAGGCCCCCTATAAACCCAGGTCCTTCCCACCTTTTAAAACCAAAATTATTAATTCCCTTTCCAATAAATTTTATTGTTTTTGTTTTACTTCCCTGCTGCACAAGCTAAAACCTATCAAATAATTCAGAAAAATACTTAAATTTCATTAAAAAGCTAAAAAAAACGACAAAACGCCATCTTGAATAGGTAAATTGATGCTTTAATTTGCTCCTCGCCCGTGGCGGCGTATTGAAGACTGGGGGTCTAGCCCCATATAGATGTTAATTAATACATTGGTTTTTTTGCGATGCCCATTTTGTAAAACTGCTAGGGGTTTCGCGCTGGCGCTGCGTACTTGAGCTGTTTGTCATGCAAAAGGGCAGTCGTGAGCCAGAGGTAAATACACGTCATTCTTGCAGATGCGGTGCTTTATGTAAGTTAACAAAAAACCTAGTGAAGTGTCTGAACTTTTTTTATTGTACCGAAACAGGTATACTGGAAATCTCTCTAACTTAGATGGTTCTGTGGTTATTTGGAAAGGGGGTGACCATTCGCAAATTAAAGAAGGGAAAAAGTCTTTGAAACTTTCAGTCATGACTGCTGACAGCGGGCATAAAAACCCGGGAACTACCAGAAACTCGTGCGGGTTTTTAAAAAAGCTCTTTTCGGTGTGAGTGAAGTGACTGCCCTTCCCTTGAAAAAAAAGAAAAAATTGCCCAATTTTAAAAAAATTTTCCAAAAATTTAAAAAAATCCACCCCTTTCCCGATCGGGGTTCAAAACCCGAGTTTTTTTTACTTTCCGGGGGACGCCTTACCCAAAACTAGACCACCGAGACGGTCTTTTTTTAACTTCTGTTTTTGTCATTACATTATAAAAACTTGAATGGATGGACAAAAAGCTCGAAAAACTGTTTTTGGGGAATTACCAAAAAAACATATTTATAATGTCATTACCTTACGCAGGTATGAGCGAGGGTATTTTTTCTCGTTTTGGGATAGTGGGGAAAACAGATAAAAAAACAGGAGACTCGGGTTCGAACCCCCATGGGGTGGATTTTTTTTTTAAATTTTGGATTGGGATTAAAAAATTGACAGTTTTCCCCCTACGGGAGTGTTTTCCCCACCATCCCCAAAAGAGAAAAAAAAAGAATTTTTCTCCAAATTTTATCTAGGCTTGATAATGGGAGAAAAAATTTTATTTTTTGGGAAAAAATTTCCAAAACTAGGGGAATGATAAAACTGAACCCTTTCCCCATCTATCATCAGGAGTCGGCTCAAACCCGATGATGGGTAGGAAGGTTCACCCGAAAATTTGGTTTTTAAATTAATTAAAAGGCCGGGGGGTTTTTTTATCTGGACCATGAGGGTTTTTTTTTTTAGAAGAACAAAATTTGGTCCCCCAGTTGTTGGGATGTTTTTTGACAAAACCCATCCATAGGCGGGCGTTGGTTTTAAATTTGGGGTTACTTTCGCCTAAACCCAGAACTATAATGTAAAGAGTCCCGTGGCCCAAAACCCAGATCCTGTGAAACCCGGTGGGGGATTCCAGGGTAACCAGCTTGCATTTCTCCCTGGAAAATTTTTAAAAAAACCCGGGGGAAAACCAAATTTTCTTATTATTTTTTTTCCCCAAAATAAACGGAAGCTTTCTTTACAGGATAGAAAAGTTTTTTTATCTTTAGAATTAACTTTTTATAACCTGAAAATTATTCTGTGCTGTTTGTATAAAGTACGAAATCAGTGCGTACTTTATTGGGGAACTTAATAATATATAACCCGATTTTGTGACTTCATCGTCGCCCCTATGGTTGACATCATTTTTGTAGGGGGAATAATGGTGAATATTTTCACCTTTGAATTTTTTACCGAGTCCATACACTTTGGACACATACGAAAAGAAACACGTTTTCGCCTCCATTTTTTAATATTGCGGCGGAAGCTCCTGTATGATCACATGGAAGTTTTAGTGTCTTGATAATAAGGTTTTTAGACGTTCTCTGCAAAAATTCAGCTTCTGGGCAATGTTGCCCTTAAAAATATTAATATGTCATAATCATGGCAAAACTTACCCTTATCTTCAACATTCTGAACGAAAATCCTTGCAACCTTCTCAAACAGAAATACATCACAACTTCTGATGAATAGAGAATACTGTCCATCTGCCCCAGCCAAAAAACTTTGTATGCTTTCACAGTATGTTTTACTTCAACATTAATGTGTTTCGTCGTATAATGTAAAAAAAAAAAAACTCTTGATACAGACAGTTGTTTAAGCTCGGGCCAACTTTTTTACGATGTTTATTAATGTCCATTTAAAAAGTCGCTTGATCTGTAAATCCAGCTAATTTTACAAAAATTCTGTGTCAGTCATTTTGACCTCCAATTTTCACCCATTTTTTTAAATTTTTTTTATGTGGTTTATAAAGGATAAGCTCATGTCGAAATTAGCGCACATTTTTTTTAAGCCTACACACGATTGGAAAATTACTAAAAATTGCATGTTTGGTGGCATAATTACTGTAAATTACTAAAAATGTAAGCTTAGACCTATGCTAGAATGTGCTCTAGAAGTGGATTTATAAACAGTATGTTTCCTTAAAAATACACCAAACATATGCAAATGAAAATGTGCTCTAATGGTGACATACACACATTATTCCTTAACATTTTGGTGCAAACTACAACCCGACAGTACAAACGATAGAGCTTCCAAGTGATCCAGACTATACCTGTCCATTCTTCGTCAAAGCCTACTTAAGTACTCATACAACACGGGATGGGGGCCGCATCAGACTGCTTCGTCTTGATGGGACCGGAGAATGGACTGGGTGAGCTATAGGTAGAGCTACGGAAATTATAGTTTTGAAGAAAAAGATTAAAAGACGAATGGTACTTAATTTCCATTTTGTCATTATTCTGAGGCTCCATGCACTTTTATTGGCATGCATTGGCATTTGGATAACAAACAGAAAATGAAAGGGCATACACGGGCGTACGATTAAAATAAAACATCTCAATTGTCCGGTGAGAGTTAAGGTTTTGAGAAAATATCTAATCTCAAGCGTTCTCAAAGAAAATGGTTAAGAATAATAATTGGCAAAGCTTTATTTTTGTGACTCTTTATTGTTATTGTTTGTTTCTAAAAACTGTAGTTCACAGCCGCAACAAAACATACTCATCAAAAAGAGAGGAGACACCGTCTACTTAAACATAAATTTAGCATTTTTACAAACCGACTGCAATAGGTGGTAAGTCATTCACAACGATGATAAAAAGAAGTGGACCAAGAATGCCCCTTGTAGGACTCGGGTGTAATTCATTCAGAAGACGATGCTGCATCACAAACCGACTGAGTTCAAACAATTATCTTCCTTCACTTAGGTGTAAGGTACTTAAACTTGATCTGGTATTATATGCAATGTGATGTGTTGAAGTAAACAGGAAAACATCACGAACAACTTTGTCAAAAGTTTTTCTGAAATAAATGTTAACTGTCTTTTGAACGCCAGAGTTGAATCAATTAGTAATATCATTGTTGAATTTATTAACATTGTCAAGAATTAATTTCCTTTTACACAAATCCGTGTATTTTGGTAATATTTAACAAGTAACGTGATTCCCAATCCTTAGAAAAAAAGACTTAAAAAATACGAATAGTCTAGGTAAAGAGGGATGAATGGAATATGGTCAGTAGGGGTTGAGCACAAATTGACACGTCAGTTTTATCACAAAGCAGGGACTACCTATAATATGTATTACTTATTTCTTACATAAATTCTTACAATAGGATCAAACGTGAGGTAATTTTATCCCTTACAATATGTTTATAAAAGGAATCATCTGATGATAATCATCATACATGATGGGTTTCACCCAAGATTCATCAAAAAGCGATTTCTTAAAGTTTTTGAACCCACAGGCTATGGATGCTTGAGATCTTTAGAGCTAAAAGACAATAATTCCTTCTTCCCACAGGATTCATCCTGGCTGACGAGGGCTACGACGTCTGGATGGGCAACGCGAGGGGGAACAGATACTCCAGGAAACACGTGTCATTGTCACCCAAGAGCTACAACTTCTTCAACTACACGTAAGACGGTCTGTTTGTAACCTTGCACGCCACCTCGCTCTAGTCCCACGTGAGATGATCAAGTATTTCTAGAACATTTGAATTGCATAACTTAATTTCACAATTGAATTTCGATAAAAGTAGAGACATTGTGTGAGAATTCAGTAATGATCAGATCTGTCAACAATTGATCTCTCTCCTATGGATTGCACTTCCAAAATGTATTAAAAAACAGACAGTAGTTTCAATAGCGCCATCAAAGATTATTTTAAGTAGTTTGTAGTTCTGTTTTTGTTAGTTAAGGTATTGTTTAGTTTTAGGTTATGTAGTGATTTTATAATATTAATTGATGTTGTATTTGATACTGTATTTAACTGTGACATTGTATTTATTAAATATTGTATTAGAGGGTGACAGGTACTCACGTACAATGGGGTATATGCTCTTTTGTCATTGACGCATTTATTTTTAATCTCAAATGTCTAATGTTAAAAAAATAAATGCAAATATTTATAATAATAAAAATATAAAATAAATGTCAATAGTCAAAACGAAGTAAATCCATTATACTAGCAATGGCATAACGCAGACCATAACATGCGTTGAGCGTAGGTAAATGTTACATATATTGTTCTTATTTTACGGTCGGCCCCTACAAATAAAATACTAAGTAATTCTAACGTTGATCCACAGTTAAAGATTTAATTTCGCAACAATACCGGTCAGTCCACTTTTACCATTTCGCAAATAACGCACTCCTCCGAATTGGAACATAAATTTGTATATTTGCGCAAGTTGACGTTTGGGAATTGAACGTTAGATCTGGCCTTTTGGATTGATGCCCTCCAACGTTCAAGCACGTAGGAACTCTTTTTCGGAGGCGTGGAGGGGGGGTGGGGGGAATCGTGAGCTCTTTTTTTTTACTTCTGCATGCTTGACACACTTGCCACAAGTCAGCACACCCTAGGCATACGGACTGCAACTAGTTTTCTACGGTGAACTGGTTGTTTAAACTGTCTGACTCACTAGGCTTGTTCCCCTCCCTCCAGGTGGCACGAGATGGGAGTCTACGACCTCCCCGCCGTAGTCGACCACATCCTGGAGGTCACCAAACAAGTCCAGCTCTTCTACATCGGCCACTCCATGGGGGGCTCGATGTTCTACGTCCTACTGTCCATGAAGCCAGAGTACAACAAGAAGATACGGCTGGGAATCACCATGGCCCCCGGCGTCTACTTCAAGAAGGACATGAAGTCCGTGATCAGCATGGCTCTTCCTTACGCCAGACAGATCTATGTAAGCTCGAGCCTACAAGGCACGCGCCCTCATTCGAGTCAAATTCCCATTTTACATTTTTTTAAATTAATTGAAATATTCGTCATTAAGCCATTTTCCCAAAGCTTCTGTACGGACTTTTCTATTTGAATTTTAAAAAAAGGAACATTAGCAGGTTAATTAACTGTACTTAGGAAATCTATCAGCACATCATTATCTTTTTCACATGCAGTCAACATAATTTGTCCCTGACAAATAGCAAAAGTGTGTATTCTGATATAAGCAAGCCTGCATAATGATGGTTCTATTCTAACTAGCATATCGTTTGTGAAAATGTGACACTAACCATGTTGAACTATTTTATTTAAGGAATTAACAGAGTATTAAGGTACACTTAGCATACAATAAATACAAATTTTGCGTTGTGATCAAAAATGGAAATGTTAAAACCCTAAATTCGACATATTTTCTAGTAAAAATGTTATACGTTTAGTTCTATGTCGAATAATCTTAAACTGTTAATATTGTCCTTAAACTCTGTCAAGAATTTGTAATATTAATTCTGTTTCTCCATGTATAATAATCTAAAACTTTTTGCTTCACAGCGGACATCGAAGGCAGCAAAGGTTTCTACCTTGGGCCTGAGGGATGGGGTGAACTTACCCATGGCGAGGCTAATCTACGCTTTCTGCGGGGAGGGCAAACCCTTCCAGAAACTCTGCCTCTACACCTACTTCGCCGTATTCGGGTTCAACTCCAAGGAGCTAACGCGGTAATAGACTATTTCACTGTCTATCATGTTAACTGGTATCTTAATAATATCTCCTCTTGTAGACCAGGGATATTTAGAGATTAAAATAAGTTAGATTAATGTTTTGGAGGGGAATTGGAGCGAGTTAGTTGAAAAGTAATACCGCGCCACACTAAGCATTGCCCCAAAGTTTGCAAGTAAAAATTCTCGTTAAGGTTATTCGACCGCGTTATTATATTTTCCCAAATATGCTACCAAGTCAAAATATAGTGAATGGCATTGAAATCTGTATCTATTAGAAAATCAAAACTATTTTTTCATATTTTTCTGATTGGGCACACGGCGAATATCGCCTCTTCAAAATAATTTCAAATTTCTATTCGCCAAAGCACACCATTCAACGAAGGTAGTTGTGTTTTTGTGATATTAATTTTCAACAACTGGTTTTCTAGTGGCTGACTGAGAGAATAGAGATTTTGTTAACAATTGTTTTTCCTGCGATTTTTTTTTGTGTTTGGCGGTACATATCGGTTCAAAATACCGCCAAACGAAAAAAATATCAGGAAAGACAATTGTAAAAATATCGTTGGTAACGTGACTTAATGTAATACATATCTATTTCAGACCATGCTGCCTTCCATTTTGACCCATGGGTTGACAGGAAACACCGTCAATCTGCCATATCACTATGCCCAGTTGATAATGACAGGTAATCATTATAGTAATAAAATAGCTCTTAGTAAAGAATAGTTGTGTCATACCGATTTTTTGTACCATATGAGACGATATTTGTATGCAATATAATAAATAATAATATTAATGATGTAAATATAATATAAATAATGGTATATGATTTTTATGTGTTCACA
>JAMZAV010013448.1:0-15318 GCA_024449915.1 Sweltsa coloradensis | reverse complement strand
AGGCTGGACGCCACAAGAGTCAAGAAGGATGTAAGAGTAACGGACATTCTGGACGCCAAAAAGAGTCGAGAAGGATAAAAGAGTAATGACAGGGGGACGCCACAAGGTCGAGAAGGATAAAAGAGTAACGGACAGGCTGGACGCCACAAGAGTCGAGGAGGAAAAAGAGTAACTACGGCGACGTGAGAAACTAGGGCGCTTCAACCGGTTAGGTCATATTGCGCCGCCTGTGAATGAAAGTAAATGAGAAAAGTTAAAATGCAGGTATGTTTGATGATTAGATTGTTTTCTAAGTGTATAAATAACAAAATAAAATGATGACGATGAAAGTTATAGCGAAATCAAAGTTATGTATGTGAATGAAAAAAAAAGAAAAGAAAGAAATGTGTATGATGTGAATTTAATTTTGTTAATTAGATTACTATGGATGAGAAATTTAGAAAGTTTGTCGCCGTTATCATATGATAGAAGTTCTTCATATGATTGGGAGAGATCAAATTGCATGCGCAAGGCATCATATTTGGTACATTCTGCTAGCATATCATGTACGGTTAAAGGTACATCACGTGTGTCACATATGGGAATAACCTTTTCTCTGGTTAAGATTTATCCGTGAGTTAGGCGTGTGTGGCCTATACTAAGTCTAGACAATACCACCTCTTCTCTACGTGAGAGTCGAGACGTAGGTGGACGAATTTTGTTAGTCAATGTGGGCATCACACTACGCAATTTGTTATTTTGCAACGCATCCCAAGATGCTTGTCGCAAATCCAACAATCTTTGCTTGAATCCACTCTTGACATCTGGAACGGGAACTAGATTGAAATCAACGTCGCGACGCTGGGAAGCTTCCTTAGCAGCCCTATCAGCGTGTTCATTTCCCTCTATGCCCACGTGTCCAGGTAGCCAGCAAAACTCTATTATAGAACCCTTAGATGTAGTTTTTACTAAATAGTATTGGATGTCTTGTCCCAAATGATGACTTGAATACATGAGTTCTATAGCTTGAAGTGAACTTAAACTATCTGAACACAAAAGGTATTCTCCACAACGACAGCGTAGAATGTATTTAAGAGCTTCACGGATTGCGAATAACTCTGCAGTGAAAACTGAACACACGTCGCTTAGCCTGAAACGTTCAGTTAAGGTGGAGCAATAAAAAGCACTTCCAACCTTGTTGTCAATTTTGGAGCCATCTGTGAATACCAAAGTAAACCTTTGATGTTCATGGCAAATCTCTCTAAAGTTAATTTTGAATACACTATCGCAAGTAGAGTTTTTATAAAAAACGACAAAGGTCAAATATAATAATCGGCTCTGGTGTAAACCAGGGCGGGTTATTGCTAAATACAAAATTAAAAACTTTTGGCAGATGAAATTCTATAAGATTAAACAAAAGTTTACATCTTAATCCCGTTGGAAGAGATGCCTTGTGTTTGTTATCAAAGTGTCTGACATATGTCGTGTTAAAAACATTCCGATTTGCTGGATGGTTAGGCATAGCTTTAATTTTCATTACATACGTACCCATCAAGAGGTTTCTCCGTTCTGCCAAGGAGGACACACCTGACTCGGCATACAAGCTGACTACCGGGCTGTTCGAAATGCACCAAGAGCAATACGAAGACCACAATGGTGGACAGTGTCTAGAAGTTTGAGGGTTGTGTTACTTGCTAAAGAGTATACGAAACATCCATAATCCATCTTGGAGCAAACTAGCGATCCGTAAATTCTCAACATGCAAGACCTATCTGCACCCACGATGTATAACTGAGAACTTTAAATAGGTTGATTTTCAACATGCATTTTTTGCGTAACTCAACAACGTGGTCTTTCCAATTGAGCTTTTTGTCAAACACCATGCCGAGAAGAACGGACATTTGTTTTGAATAGAGTTCTACATTGTTAAACGATAGTTGTGGGTCATTTTGGATTCCTTGAAGACGGCAAAAGTGAATGCACTGAGTTTTTTCGGGAGAGAATCGTGTCCCCCGCTTTCGAGTCCATTCACTTATATTGTTAAATCCAATTTGCACGTGTCTTTGAGCTGTTGAAATTTACCGATCTGTAGAAGATTCCCAGGTCATCTACAAATAGGCATGACATTGGCTCTTTGGGATACAATCCACTACACTGTTTATTCCAATAGCAAACAGTGATACGACAAGACCGAGCCTTGTGGTACACCTGTTTTCAGTGAGAACGAGTCTGACAAAACATGTAAACACGCACTTGAAAATCTATCTTTTAAAAGTTTTCTAAAAATTTTTGCATGTGCCCTTTAAAACCCCACTCGTGAATCTGTTGAAGTAGTATATTTTACCTCCATGTTAAATCTTATGCTTTTTCAATGTCAAAAAGCACACCAACAACATGTTGTTGCGCAACAAACCCTTCTTGAATAAACGTCTCTAATCGAACCAAGTGGTCGATGGTGCAACGACGTTGACGAAATCCACATTGGACGTTCGCCAATAAACCGCGTGTCTCCAGCATCCAATCGCAATTTTTGTAGATTCGAGGACAACATTGCACCAATAATGTCTTAATCGGCAGATTGCAAGATCACGAATAGTTGCAAAGAATTTTGGTTTAATTGGGTTAAGGACGCGTCAACCGTTAGGTCATAATGTACCACTCTAGCCTAGGGGATATGGGGAGGAGAGGCCCATGCGGGTCAGAACCAGCCACGGGTTAGGGGAGGAAACGGGGGCTCTAAGGTCTTGGTCGTCATTGTCTTTTTCATCGTAAATGTTGTCTTCGTCGTCGGCGTCGTCGGATGGTCGTCAAGGCAAGGTAGTTTTTGGATTCATTAGGACGAAGGGGGCGTCCACCAGGACATATTGCGCCACACAGCCAAGGGGATATGGGGAGGTAGATCCCATGCAGGTCAGAACCAGCCACGGGTTGGTGGAGGAAAAGGGGAGAGTGGTTCTCAGTTCGCTGTCGTCATCTCTAAATTGTATTTTATAGTTTCCTTTAGTTGCCTTCTCTTATTCTAGCAGGTGACACCACGACAAAAACCCGAGTTGCACTTCCCAATCTGAGTTCTTTCTTGTATCAAGACTCGCACGCCAACTAAGATGGTTGTAGACACCTCGGTTGCTGGGCAAAAGGGATGCTGGATATCTTCTCCCGGGTCCTAGGCTGGTTCACAGAGCCACATCCAATGGTTCTCTGCGCGACGAGACTTATAATGTGTAAGGCACGAGCTCTGTAGATTCCCCCAATTGAATTATAAGTTATTTATAAAATATATCGATCAGACCCGTTCAAATGTCACAGCTCTTATGAACACTCAAGCCTGAAGTGAAGCTCCTAACAGAAACAAAAGCAACACTGGCATCGGCTTGTTGGACTCACCGCCTTCGTTCACAACGTAAACAACACGATTCTCGTAAGTCACGGCCACGTAGTTCGTTTGTTTGAATAGTTGCGCGAATCTGTTAAAATACTACACATTTTAAAATTTGTAATTTACTCGCATAAAAAATACCTACGACGTGAGAAACTAAGGCGCTTCAACCGGTTAGGTCATATTGCCCCGCCTGTGATTATGAAAGTTGATGAGATGAGTAAATGGTGTGTTTGATGATTAGATTGTGTGTTTGATGATTATATATAAATTGTTTTCTAAGTTTATAAATAAAAAGGAAATGATGGTGATGATAGAAATAGCAGAATAGAAAAACTATTAATTTGAATGACGCGTCAATCGTTAGGTCATGATGCGCCACTATAGCCTTGGGGATTTGGGGAGGAGGGGACTATACTGGTCAGAACCAGCCACGGGTAAGGCATGAAACTGGGGAGTTCTCAGTTCTCACTTCGCGGTCGTCACCGTTCGTGGTGTCATAGTCATCGTCGTCAGGGAGGTCGTTAAAGGGAAGGGGAGGGCGACGACCACCTGAGCTCGCCTCAAGTTTAAGGCAGTGAAAACTACCCCTCTTACTAACTGATGTTTGCAAGGTTGAATTATTCTCCTGAATAGCATTTTACGATTGGCAGAGCAAGGCAAGGCATATTTGGTACATTCTGCTTACTTATGATGTACGGTTAGAGGTACATCATATGTGTCGCAATAATTTATTTTATGTAATAATGTAACATTACAACTAATAATCAATATAATAAATTATTAAGTAAAGTGTGTAAATATAAACAACACGCTCAAGTCCTTGCGAAAGTCTGGTAATAACTCTTAAGAGAGACTCCCTCCGTCCGTTTTCTGTCACGCGTCAGCAACCGTCGAGAAGAACGACGTGAGAAACTAGGGCGCTTCAACCGGTCAGGTCACATTGCACCGCCTGTGATATCATAAACTACGACGACGTGAGAAACTAGGGCGCTTCAACCGGGTAGGTCATATTGCGCCGCCTGTGATATCATAAACTACGACGACGTGAGAAACTAGGGCGCTTCAACCGGGTAGGTCAATTGCACCGCCTGGTGATATCATAAACTACGACGACGTGAGAAACTAGGGCGCTTCAACCGGTTAGGTCATATTGCGCCGCCTGTGATATTGAAAGTTGATGAGATGAGTTAATGGTGTGTTTGATGATTAGATTGTTTTCTAAGTTTATGAATAACAAAATAAAAATTGATGATGATGAAAGTAATAGCAAAATAAAAGTTATGTATGTGAATGAAAAGAAAGAAAATAAAGGAATGTGTTGATGTGAATTAAATTTTGCTAAATAGATTACTATGGATGAAAAATTAAGAAAGCTTGTCGCCGTTATCATATGATAGAAGTTCTTCATATGATTGGGAGAGATTAATTTGCAGACGTCACAATGAACTGATTCATTACGTTTAAATGCCCGTCAACCGTTAGATCATAGTGCACCATTCTATCCTAGGGGATATGTTTTTGTCATCGTTCGTTGTGTCATTGTCATCGTCGTCGGGGAGGTCTTCCAAGGAAGGGGAAGTTGTCCCCGACGACGATTGCAGATTGGATTTTTGGATTATTTGGATTAAGGACGCGTCAACCGTTAGGTCATAATGCACCACTCTAGCCTAGGGGGGGGGGGGGAGGAGGGGCCCATGCTAGTCAGAACCAGCCACGGGTAGGCGGAGGAAGGGGGGTTTCTCACGTCGCGGTCGTCATCGTCTTTGTCATCGTTCATTGTGTCATTGTCATCGTCGCCGGGGAGTCGTCAAGGGAAGGGGCCAAGGTCCCCGACGACGATTGCCAGAGCTCGCCTCTAGTTTCAGGGAGTAATATACTCCACTCTTTCTAGCTGATGTAAGCGAGGCGGACTTTTTCTCTTGAATCGCCTTGTAAGATTAGCAGAGCCCATGCTCTGGGCTAATTCTTCCCGGGCCCAGACGGGTCAAAAGCTCGCCACTATTTTCGGGGAGTTATATACTCTCCTCTAACTTGCTAATGTTTGCGAGGCGGACTTTTTCTCTTGAATCGCCTTGTAAGATTAGCAGAGCCATGCTCTGGGCCAATTCTACCCCGAGCTCAGACGGGGGTTCATAATGCGCAACTAGC
Organism: Sweltsa coloradensis; assembly: GCA_024449915.1. Taxonomy (NCBI): domain Eukaryota; kingdom Metazoa; phylum Arthropoda; class Insecta; order Plecoptera; family Chloroperlidae; genus Sweltsa; species Sweltsa coloradensis. The sequence goes on along the minus strand of JAMZAV010013448.1, from coordinate 9,812 downwards.
CTAAGTAAAATACGGAGGATAGTCACATGTTCGTAAGAACAAGACTTGGGTAGGGGAGGAAAGTTTTTTTGTAATTGGATGACGATGCGTCAACCGTTATGTTATAATGCGCAACTCTAGCCTGGGGGATGTGGGGAGGAAAGTCCCACGTAGTTTCTTCATTTCACATAAATATCAGCTGACCAGTTTTATTGTTTGCTGGCCCCATTCAATTCAGCAGACTCTTATAACACCTTTATGTTTTTGTAGTTTTTTGTACAATGGCGTTGCGATAGTATTTTAGCGCTCACCACATTTGTTTACACTTTCAGTTCGATCGTCTTGGAAGGATGGTCGTCAACGCCAATGAAAATCAACAAACTTGCCTACAAAACAAATGAACATTAACATAATAAAATAAAATCGTAGCCTCTTTGAACAATTGCATTCTGAACCAGGGTCCTCTGGATGGTCCTACCTTGAAGCAAGGTCTTTAGGTCTTTTTTACTTTTGTTTATTATTGAAACCTCAATGTTATTTTGTTTATTTGGGTTAAGGACGCGCCAACCGTTAGGTCATAATGCACCACTCTAGTTTAAAGGGGGGTGGGGAGGAGGAGCCCATGCTGGTCAGAACCAGCCAGGGTAAGGGGAGGAAGGGGGGGGGTTCTCACGTCGCGGTCGTCAAACGTCTTTGTCATCGTTCGTTGTGTCATTGTCATGGTCGCCGAGGGGGCGTCAAGGGAAGGGGGCAAGGTCCCCGACGACGATTTCCAGAGCTCGCCTCTAGTTGGGGAGTAAGATACTTGCTCTTACTAGCTGATGTTTTCGAGGTGGACTTTTCCTCTTGAATCGCCTAATACGATTAGCGAGCCATGCACTGGGCCAATTCTGTTTCTCACGTCGCGGTCGTCATCGTCTTTGTCATCGTTCGTTGTGTCATTGTCATCGTCGCCGGGTGTTCGTCAAGGGAAGCGGGCAAGGTCCTTGACGACGATTGCCAGAGCTCGCCTCTAGGTTCGGGGAGTAATATACTCCCCGCTTACTAGCTGATGTTTGCGAGGTGGACTTTTTGTCTTGAATCGCTTTTTACGATTAGCAGAGCCATGCTCTGGGCCAATTCTACCCCGGGCCCAGACGGGGATATATTTAGAGCACCCACTCTGTTACATAACTTATGTGTTAAAAACGTTGTAGGGAGTATTCCACTTTTTATAAACACCATTTGCATTAAATTGAGGAATATTTTATTTTCTTCAATATTTGCTTCCTGTTATTCAAAAAAATGTTTTTTTATTAATTTATAATATAATAATGTACTATTATACTAATTTTATTTCTTATTCAGAAGATATTAAAAATATTTTGTCAATGTTTTTGATTAAGGGCGCGCCAACCGTTTTGTTATCATGCGCCATCCTTTAGTCTATAATGTGGGGACGGAAGACCCATGCTAAACAGATCCAGTCACAGTTGGCGTGAATTTCTGTAGGCCAACGCTCTTGTCATCGTTGTCGTCATCGTGGTTGGGTTGGTTGTGTTGAGTCGAGGGCGGACGGGGAAGGGGGAAGGAGTGGTCCACTCCGACGATGGCCGGGTAAGGAAGAATATCATTGGATCATGGGATCAAATATGAACCGGTTATTAAAAATTCCTATTGTCTGCCTAAATAAGAACAGATTTGAATTACTTTCCTGGGATCTTCTTAATATAACTTTAATTGATTGAATAACAATGGATGTATTTCCATCTCCACGTTTCTGACTATAGGCCTAATGAAATATTTTTAATATAGAAAATCAGAGAATATAAACAAAAATTTCAACCTATCATACGCGAGAAATTAGGGGTTCCAACCGGGTAGGTCGTATTTCACCTCTTGTAATTTTGTAGGTTAATAGATTGTAATGTGTCTTGTAAGATTATAAAATACGGTACATAATAGTTAAAAATATGTGAATTGCAACTAAGATTTTTGTGTTTAGGTTTAGGGAAGAATTAAGATATAAAATATTGTTGATGTACCTACTGTGAAATCTTGAAAGTTGGTAAGCCGCTGTCAAATTAAAGAAGTCCATGTAATTTGCGAAATCAAATTGAGTGAGCTAGTATTTTCATTTTTCTTTTTTTTTGTTTATTTGGTTTGAGGACGCATCAACCGTTAGGTCATGTTGCACAACTTTAGATTATAGGGAAAATGGGGAGAGGAGCCCATGTTGGTCAGAACCAGTCATGGGCAGTGGGAGGAAAAGTTCTCACGTCGCCGTCGTCATCGTCTTCGTCATCGTTCTTGTTATCTTAGTCGAAAATGGTTATGATGACAATTATGGTGGTGATAGTAATTATTGCAAAACAAAAATTATTTATTTGAATGGAAAATAAATTTTGTTTCATAAATTACTTTTATTGAGGAATTTAGAAAGTTTGTCGAATTAATCATACAAAAGAAGTTCTTTATTTGATTGGGGAAAATCAAATTGCGTGCACAATGCCACATATTTGGTACATTCTGCTAACAGATATCCGTGATTTAGACGTGTGTGACCTAATTGAATTCAGGACAGTACCATAAGAATATTCTTATACCATGGAGAGTACCAGCTCCTCTCTTCGTGAGAGCCGGGATACAGAAGGACGAATTGTATTAGTCAGTGTAGGCATCACACTATGCAATTTGTTTTTTGCACCAATCCCAAGATGCCTGTCGCAAATCCAGCAATCGTGGCTTGTATATGTCTTTGCTTGACATATTCTGGATCGAGAACTAGATTAAAATCAATGTCGTATGTCGTACTTCTTACGCAATTGCTACATAAAGATACGGACAAGCCTAGGCTTTTGATTTCTTTATTTTACAAGAAAAGTCATCAAACACCATGACTTCATATAAATATACTTTTTTGCCATTTCTTCCTATTGCAGTCTGCCATGAATGGTTACCGTCCTTTGACCCAGTCGTATTGATATTGTTCACTGTTTAATATCTCTCATTATTTCTCCTAATTACTCGTCCATCATATTATTACTTCTAATCTTATAAATAAAAACTTTTACTTAGAACAATATTTTTTGTCGAACATTTAACCATTCTAATGCACTTAACATCTTTCTTGAGGTTTATTACTCACACCTTAATTACGCATCGCCGGCTTTGTTTTGTAGTACCTGTATTTTTGTTTGTTTATTTGAATTAAGGCTGCGTGAGCTGATATAGGTCATAATGCACCTCTCTAGACTATAAAGGGAGGGAGAGGAAACGGGGTATTCTCACGTCGTGGTCGTTATTGTCTTTGTCAACGTTAGGGTTCGTCGGGGAGGTCGTCAAGGGAAGTGGGAGAGGACTCCAAAGACGACTGCCAGACCTCGACTCTCGTTTCTGGGAGTATTATACTATACACTTCGTATACTAGCTGATGTTTGCGAGATACTTGTTCTCTTGAAGAGCCTAGTTCGATAAGCAGAGCCGTGCTCTGAGCCAAATTCTACCTCGGCCCAGACGGGTTCATAGTCTTTGTCATCGTTCGTGTTGTCATGGTCGACGTAGTCGGGGAGGTCGTCAAGGAAACGGGAGGGTTGCTAGACGTACGATGCGTCTTTTCTCGCCTTTACGCTCAACAGCTTTTAATTCTGAACTTTATTTGGTCCCTATACATTCATAAACAGGTGCATAATGCTTGATGCCCACATTTTGATCCATTGGATAACCGTTAAAGAATAAACATAAATATATGTTTTAAATAACTGAAGGGAAATATAAATTATCGAGGAAACCTTGCTTAGCAGAAAATGTTTCTTTCTTCAGGTACCTAGCTGGGGGATAAGCATAGCCATATTTGCATAGCAGGAAAGCCATTCGACGATAGGTTGGTTTATTTGGATTAAGGACGCGTCAACCGTTAAAGAGACGTCAGAAACTAGGGCGCTTCAAACGGTTAGATCATTTTGAGCCGCATGTGATATTGATAAGTAATAAAATGAGTATGGTATGTTTCATGATTATGTTGTTATCTTAATATTTAAAAAAAAATAGTGATAATAGTTATAGCCAAAGGTTTGGTTTATTTGGATTAAGGAAGCGTCAACCGTTAGGTCAAAATGCACCACTCTAGCCTAAAGGGGGGTGGGGAGGAAGGGCCCATGTTGGTCAGAACCAGCCACGGGTAACAAGAGGAAGGGGTTCATCATTGAGTTTCAACAGAACTACGTGTGACAGTTCCGACCAACGACTACGACGACGTGAGAAACTAGGGCGCTTCAACGTTAGGTCATATTGCGCCCGCCTGTGAATGGGAAGTAAATGAGAAGGTTAATGCAGGTATGTTGATGATAAGATTGTTTTCAAATTGTATAAATAACAAATTTTAATTGATGTGTGAAGTAATAAATAAAGTTATGTATTGTGAATGAAAAGAAAGAAAAAAAAAGATTGGGTTTTCGGATTAAGGGAACGTTAACGTTGGTCAAAATTTTGCACCCTACTAGGGGGTTGGGGAGGAGGAGCCCATGCTGGTCAGAACCAGCCACGGTTTAAGGGGAGAAAGGGGTTTTCTCACGGCGCGGGTCGTCATCGTCTTTGTCTTTGTTCGTTGTGTCATTGTCATCGTCCCCGGGGGGTCGTCAAGGGAAGGGGGCAAGTTCCCGACGAAAATTTTCCAGAGCTTCGCCCTAGTTTCGGGGAGTAAGATACTCCGCTCTTACTAGATGATGTTTGCGAGGTGGGCTTTTTCTCTTAAAATCGCCTTTTACGAGTAGCAGGGGCCATGCTCTGGACCAAATTCTCCCCCGGGCCCAGACGGGGAAAGAAAAGAAAGAAATGTGTATAATGTGAATGATTTTTTTTTTTTTTTTGGGTTTTTTTGGATTAGGGCCGGGTCAACCGTTGGGGCATAATGGCACCACTCTAACCTGGGGGGGGGGGGGGGGGAAGGGGGGCCCATGCTGGTCAGAACCAGCCAGGGGAAAGGGGAGGAAGGGGGGTTTCTCACGTCGCGGTCGTAATTGTCTTTGTCATTGTTTGTGGGTCATTGTCTTTGTCATCGTCGCCCGGGGGTGTCGTCAAGGGAAGGGGGCAAGGTCCCCGGCGACGATTGCCAGAGCTCGCCTCTAGATCGGGGAAGTAATATACTACCCTTCTTGCTAGCTGATGTTTGCAAGGTGTTGTCGCCGTTGGGAGAGATCAAATTGCTGCGCAAGGCATCATATTTGGTACATTCTGGCTAGCATATGAGTACGGTTAAAGGTACATCACATGGTCACATATGGGAATAACCTATTCTTGGTAAGAGATATCCGTGAGTTAGGGGGGTTTTGGCCTATACGAAGTCTAGACAATACCACCTCTTCTCTACGTGAGAGTCGAGACGTAGGTGGACGAATTTTATTAGTCAATGTGGGCATCACACTACGCAATTGTTATTTTGCAAACACATCCCAAGATACTTGTCGCAAATCCAACAATCTTTGCTTGAATCCACTCTTGACATCTGGAACGGGAAAAGTTTGAAATCAACGTCGCCACGCGGAAGCTTCCTAGCAGCCCGATCAGGTGTTCTTTTCCCTCTATGCCCACGTGTCCAGGTATCCAGCAAAACTCTATTATATATCCTTTAGAGGTTAGTTTTTCAAAATAGAATTGGATGTCTTGTACTAAATGATGACAGAATACTTTGTGTTTGTAGCTTGAAGTGAAACTTAAGCTATCTGAACACAAAAGGTATTCTCCACAACGACGGGCGTAGAATGTATTAAAGAGCTTCACGGATGGCGAATAACTCTGCAGTGAAAAACTGAACCACACGTCGCTTAGCCTGAAAGGGTTCAGTTAAGGTTGAGCAATAAAAGGCATTTCCCAAACCCTTGTTGTCAATTTTGGAGCCATCTGTGAATTACAAAGTAAACCTTTGATGTTCATGGCAAATCTTTACTAAAGTTAATTTTTAATACGCTATCGCAAGTAGAGTTTTTATCAAAACGACAATGGTCGAATAGAATAATTGGGCCTCGGGGTGTAGACCAGGGGGGGTTTATTGCTAAAAAAAAAAATTAAAAAATGTTGGCAGATTAAATTCTATAAGATTAAACAAAATTTTACAATCTTAACCCCGTTGGAAGGGTTGCCATCGGTTTGTTATCAAAGTGTCTGACATTTTTCACATTGAAAACATCATGGTTTGATGGATGGTGGGCAAAGATTAATTTTTATTACGTACGTACCCATCAAGAGGTTTCGCCGTTCTGCCAAGGAGGACACACCTGACTCGGCATAAAAGCTGACTCCCGGGCTTGTTCGAAATGCACCAAGAGCAATACGAAGACCCTCATTGGTGGACAGTGTTAGAAGTTTAAGGGTTGGTTACTTGCTGAAGAGTAAACGAAACATCCATAGTCCATTTTGGAGCAACTAGAGATCCGTAAATTCTAAAACAGGGCAAGTCCTATCTGCCACCCACGATGTCTTGCTGAGAACTTTCAATAGGTTGATTTTCAACAGGGCATTTTTGCGTAAACTCAACTACGTGGTGTTTCCAATTTAACTTTTGTAAAACCCACCATGCCGAGAAGACGGCCCATGTGGTTTGAATTGAATTTTCTATATTGTTAAACGAGGGGTTGTGGGTAATTTTGAATTCCTTGAAGACGACAAAGTGAATGACTGAGTCTTTTCGGGAGAGAATCGTGTCCCCCGCTTTCTGGCCCAATCACTTATATGTTAAATCCAATTTGCACGTGTCTTTGAGTGTTGATAAATTCCCGATCTGTAGAAGATTCCTAGGTCATCTACAAATAGGCACGACATTAGGCTCTTTGGAATACAATCCACAACACTGTTTTTATTTTTTGGTTTATTTGGATTAAGGACGCGTCAACCGTAGGTCATAATGCAACCACTCTAGCCTAAGGGGGGGGGGGGGAGGAGGGGCCCATGATGATCAGAACCAGCCACGGGAAAGGGGAGGATGGGGGGGTTTCTCACTTCGCGGTCGTCACCGTCTTTGACATTGTTCGTTGTGTCATTGTCGTCGTCGTCAAGGGATCGGATTGTAAGGGGGAAGGTGATAACCTAGATTGACTAAAGGTGATGCCGGAGATGACCTGCGGGCAGTATGAGAACGTCGATTTAAAAGCGAGGGTGCGTCGAAGCGGCGAGATGCAGGGATGTGTTTTTATTTTATATTAAGGACGCGTCAACGTTAGGTCATAATGCTACACTTTAACCTAGGGGTGTGGGGGAAGAGAGGAGGGGCCCATGCTGGTCAGACCCAGCCACGGGTAAAGGGGAGGAAAGGGGGTTCTCACGTCGGTTTGTCATTGTCTTCGTCATTGGTTTGTGGTGTCATTGTCGTCATGTCGTCGAGGGGTCGTCAAGGGGAAGGGGGGCAAGGACGACGACGACGATTTCAGAGCTCGCCTCTATTTTCGGGGAGGGGAAAAAAATACCTTCATACTAGCTGAAATTTGCGAGGTGGACTTTTTCTCTGAGTCGCCTTTTAAGTTTAGCAGAGCCTTGCTCTGAGCCAATTCTACACCGGGCCAGACGGGACTACAGGCGACTCAGCGGAGGCCGACGTGAGAAACTAGGGCGCTTCAACCAGTTAAGGTCAATACCGACGCAAGTGATATTTAAAAAATAATAAATGAGATTATGGTGTGTTTATGGTTATATGTTTTCTAAGTTTTTAAAATGAAATAAAATTATGGTGAAGATGGGAAAAAAATAAGGATATAATTTATTTTCTTGGAATAATAATAATTTACATATTTACCATTCAATAATTAACCAACAAATGGAAGTAGTTACTTTGCTCCCTCGCCTTATAATTGTAAAAAAAATAAAAAACGCGATTGTTCCTTTTAGGCCTTCAAATATGTATTCAACAAGATTTTTTGGTTTATTAGGATTAAGGGCAAGTCAACCCGGGTTTCAATGCGCAATTTTTGCCTAGGGGATATGGAAAGAGGGCTGCTTGTCAGAACCCGGCCCACGGGCAAGGGAGGGAAAGGGATGTGATATCACGTCGGTATCCCAGACGGGGTAAAAATCGATATTATCAGACCCCATAACACTTAAAAAACATTATATGACGTGAGAAAATAGGGCGCTATTAAGTTTAGGTCACATTGCGACTCCTGAAATATTGTTAGTCAATGATAAATATGGGTTTTAAAAAGGTTTATTTCAGAGCGAAGCGAAGACTTCAATTTTACTGACCCCCAAAAAATTAGCTAGGTGTTTTTTTCTTTTTTTCTGTCTGTTTTTTTTTCGCGCTCTGCCGGGCAAAAAGGCATATACGATCTTATCAAAATTTAGGGGACCTTCGAAATCTTTAAACTTAGACTATACAAAGTTTTAAGTACAATCGATCAAATATTCTTATGATTTTGTACTTTTTCGATTTTTCGATTTTTAATGAGATAGTTTCGAGATATTTGGTAAACGGCTACTATCTTGATGGAACTTTAAGTAAAATTTAAAATCACGATATAGCTATGATTTTAGAGACATTTTAAACAATATTTCTCATTGTACTTTTACGATTTTCCCTCGGGTTTTTTTTACGATATTTCGCGATATTTGGGCCGATAATCAACCAAAAAAGCTCATCCATCAACGCGGACTGGCACAAGCGTTAGCAAAGCGAACTTGTTAAATATATGAGAATTTAAAATTTGTCAATTAAAACAAAAAACAACATTTAAGGACCAACTTTAGAAATAAAATATTGTCGATATTCTGCGAAATGTAGAAAGTTGGTAAGGCTCCGTCAATAAACTAAATCCTTCAGTGATAGGGCGAATCCAATTTGGCGCAAGCATCATACTATATGGTCAACCTTGAATCGGGGGAATCCCACCTTTAAGGTCGGATTCCTATGCGGGCGGCTGATCCGACTGTAGCCGCGCGGCTGTGAGTCTCAATGCTTTATAGGAAATGAATGGAACCCGGTTTTATGACGCGTTGTAGCCGCGCGACTGACGCGGCTCTTATGAGACGGCTTGAGCCGGACGACTCGACTGCCTCATGGAGCAGTTAGCCGCAGCCGCCACGGACGGAAGGGGTTTTTCCATATTTAAAAAATAGAACTATTGTTGTTTTCGTGAAGCTGAGTGACAAAAAAAGTATTAAACTGGTCAATATTCAAAACGGAAAAATTCCCTAAAAAATGATACATCGTCCAAAAGATGTCTCTGATTTGAGTACTTTGAAATCCTTCCCCCTCCCTCGCCAAGTACATTGATTTGGGGTCACTTCTTGAATTGATTTAGCATATTTAGTAACAATTTTTTCTCTTCCTTTCTTCAAGAAATATGCTACAACAGTGTTTCCCCCATGTTAATCACGTGGCGACTGAAACAAGAGTCGCGGCAAAAGGAATTTGAAAAGCGGCTTGATCGCGCCGGGGTATAGTAGTTCAGTCGTCGCATAGGGAAACATACCTTAAAAGGAACTTGAACATACTGTGTTTTAAAGAGGATATAGGAAGGAAAGTCTCATGGTCAGAAACTTACACGGGTAAGAGGAGGGAGGAGGTCTTCTCTCATCGCGGTCTTTATCGTCTTTGTCATCCGTCGTTTTGTCATTTTCATCGTCGCCAGGGAGGTCGTTAGGGGAAAGGGGGGGTGTCCTGCGATGATTGCCAGAGTCGCCCCTCGCCTAGGGGATATGGGGAGGACAGTCCCGTGTGGACAGAACCAGCCCCAGGCGGGTTTGGAAATGTGGGGAGAACAGTGGACCAGATAATAGACGTTACTGAATGGCGACAAAAGAAAATGCCAAGCACATAGCAATAGTTTCGGCGAGTTAAAATTGACACAGTAAAGAAAATTTTCCCCCCG
>JAMZAV010013447.1:0-32394 GCA_024449915.1 Sweltsa coloradensis | reverse complement strand
CTTTTAACTTTTTCTTTACATAATACCATGTAAATATGAACGTTGTAGCCCCACCCGTTTGGTCAGAATCCGCCCAAGTAGCACGAAAATATAGATAGATTTTAGACCTTTCTCACAGCCTTGTATGAAAACTTCGCATGAGATTTTATACCTTACTCACAGCCTTGTTACAAACAATCAAAGATCCAAAAGACCTAATGATTGCTTTCTATGGGTCGTGTTAATATGTTGTTATTATTTTAAATTAATATTAACATTTTATTAATAAAAAGCTCATCCATCAACGCGACTAAAAAGCGTTTGAGAAGCTTCCTAGTAACAATTAACAAGAAACAATAGAAACTTGACAACAATCACCTACAATGCATTTAACTAGGAAAACGCTTAAGTCCCGCCGCGTTGATGGATGAGCTTTTTTGTAAGTTTTTAGTTTGCGTAGGACCACTTTTCCTTTGCAAGTGCTTTTTGATTGCATTGTAGGTGATTGTTGTGTTGTCAAGTTTCTATTGTAACTTATTAATTGTTGGATGAGCGTAGCGAGTGAAGCGAAGACTTCAATTTCACTGACCCCCCAAAAAATTTAGCTCGGGTGTTTTTTTTTTTTATTTTTTTATTTTTGTCTGTTTGTTTGCTCTCTACCGGGCAAACGGCATATGCGATCTTGATGAAAATTTGACAGGACCTTCGAAATCTCTGAACTTAGACTTGCCACGTTTTTGGGTACAATCGAAGAAATATTTCTCATGAATATCGTACTTTTACGATTTTTTTCGATTTTGTGTGCGATATTTTCGTGCCATTTGGGCCAATTCTGACCAAACGGGTGGGGCTACAACGTTCATATTATACATGGACATTAAGGTTATGGTGATGTAGTACATTTTGAAAGAAAAAGTTGAAAAAGTTAGCCAGAATCTAGAGAAATAAAGCTTTTAATATAAGTTTTTTGATTTTTTGTGCGATATTTTCGTGCCATTTGGGCCAATTCTGATGAAACGGGTGGGGCTACAACGTTCATATTATACATGGACATTAAGGTTATGGTGATGTAGTACCTTTTGAAAGAAAAAGATGAAAAAGTTAGCCAAAACCCATAGAAATAAAGCTTTTAATATAAGTTTTTTAGGGTAAATAATACCAATTGACAAGAAACAATAGAAACTTGACAACTATCACCTACAATGCGTAGGCAACAAAACAAAGCACTTGCAAAAGTAAAGATATCCCACGCCAACTAAAAACTTAGAAAAGCTCATCCATCAACGCGGCGGGACTTTAGCGTTTTCCTAGTTATTATAAACCTAAAAAACTCATACTAAAACCTTTATTCTATGGATTCTGGCTAACTTTTTCTACTTTTTCTTTCAAAAGCAATACATCACCATAAACTTAATTTCCATGTGAAATATGAACGTTGTTGCCCAACCCGTTTGGTCAGAATCGGCCCAATTGTCACGAAAAAAAAGCACTTAAAATCGAAAAAAATCGTTAAAATACGATATTCATGAGAAATATTTCTTCGATCGTACCCAAAAACGTAGCAAGTCTAAATTCAGAGATTTCTAAGGTCCCCTCAAATTTTCATCAAGATCGCATTTGCCGTTTGCTCGGTAGAGAGCGAACAAGCAGACAAAAAACAAACAAATAAAAAAAAAAAAAAAAACACCCGAGATAAATTTTTTGGGGGTCAGTGAAATTGAAGTCTTCGCTTCGCTCATCCAAAAAGCACTTGCTAAGGAAAAGTGGTCCTACGCAAACTAAAAACTTACAAAAAAGCTCATCCATCAACGCGGCGGGACTTAAGCGTTTTCCTAGTAATAATAATAATTTATATGTTTGCTTAGTTTGCACCATACTGCAAAATGCTTTATTAGAAGAATACATATTAATATAATATTTATTAACATTTATAAAACCTTAATTTACATCCAAACAATATTATTATAAACAATCATGCAATTTTTATTAACATCCTGTGTGTTTGATGTGTTAAACCCGTCATAGTTTGAATACCGATAAAATAACAACTAGCGCCTACCCACACAAATAATGAAAAGGTTAATTGGGCTACCAGAAGTCTACTTTATAAGTTCTTTAAAAAACATGTTAAGGAAGATGGTGCCTCGCTTACGCTGTGAAATCCACAGTTACTGTGCTCAACAGTTTCCGATGATTGTGAATCAAGTGAACCTGTAGTCTTGTATTACAGTGTGCTTCGACTTCCATTTAAAGAAGGAGCTGTACCCCTCAGTTAGCTTCATTGGGGTGAGCATTAATAAATGGATGAGCGAAGCGAAGGCTTCAATTTGACTGACCCCCCCAAAAATTAGCTCGGTTGCTTTTGTTTTGTTTTTTTGTTTGTATTTTTGTCTGTTTGTTTGCTCTCTACCGGGCAAACGGCATATGTGATCTAATGAAAATTTGAGGGGACCTTCGAAATCTCTGAACTTAGAGGTGCTAGGGGAGATTGGGGTAATTAGGAACAAATTTGTGTAAGTTGACCTATGATCTGAATTTACGTATACAAGAAAAACATATTATAAATGTTTTAGTACTATCAGATACATTGAAACATTGGCTTTCTTAATAAAATTAAATATTTTGCATTCATGTGTTATTTTAGATGCAATGATTTTTTTCTACACGCGCATATTGTTCCTTTATTACCCCAACATTTTGGGGCAATAAGGAACAAGCATTATAAGAAGCAAGGTAAGTGCATTAAAAATACATGGGGCAAATAGGAACATATGTATTTGTATAAATAGGTAGCAAAAAAAATTCATCTTGATATCTTGCCTATTGACAAAGATAGAACAGATGAAAATTGTATTTTTTTAATAGCTAGAAACTTGACATTACAGTTTTTTTTAAACTGTAATTTTTGTCTTAAAACTACACAAAGCTTCTCATAACGTGATGTTAATATTTAAAAAAAGTATTTGTGTCATGAAAAATTACAAATACAGAAATTGTTATGCATGAATTACTGTTTAAGAGGACAAATATACACTTTTTAAGTGGGGGCAATAAGGAACACTTCCCTATCATTTTACACGGTTAAGTTTATTAACCCAGATTTTCATCAGGGCTTCTTGTTAATTACTACTATTTACTACTTGTTACTTGTTGTTTTTTGTCCTGTCCGTTGTGGTTTTTTAATTGTTAATTTTGTTTGATTAAGATTTCTGAAAAGAAATCGAAATATCACATTCATATAAATATTTTGTTAACTAACAGTGAAAAAGTCCAATGATTTATATTTTTAAACCTACTTGTTGTGTTTTAAACTTTTTCTCAAAATAATTGAATTATTTTTGGATCTGGTTCTAAATTAAATTACGCCAACAAAGAGTAATTCGCCGTCGAGTAGAGTGTTGACGCGTCTTTGTTCGTAGTTCTCCCTGCAGGACTTCTTCTTGACTGAAGAATAAGCTAACATAATTGATAGGTACGGTGAGTACTCTCTGGCTTCTTATATCAGATAGAACTCTACCGTACCTGACAATTACGCCAACAAAGAGTAATTCGCCGTCGAGTAGAAAGTGCGTGTACTAGTACCAAGCTTAGAACGAGTCTTGCCACTGACAAGACCCTACCTATGTCAAATGAAACTCGACTCATTTGCAATGCACGTTAAAAAATCAAATTATATACCTAACTTATTCGCCAAAAGCTTGCAACATTGAACATTTATAGGCCTTAACAACTATATTCAAACTAGCAGTTCATTTATGATTATTTTTATTATTTTTAATATTTTTGTATGCCAAGGAAGATTATATACACACTGTTTAGTTCTGTTTTGACCAAGTCAGATAGAATTCTCGTATTGTTATTCCTCTTAGAATATCACTTTTTTCACTTCCCCAAAGCTTCATACAATAATATGATAATATTTGTTGAGACCAAACAGGGCCATAATAGGAAAAACAAATCATGAAATTAATATAGCCTAAGTTATAACAAGTAAGACTTATAAAATAAAAAATGATCTGTGCAACAATGTAGGCCTAGTGCTCAAAAAGTACGAACTCACATGTTCGGCTTGGTTTTTGGCGTTTCGGTGCCAATTTGATATAGTGATTTCCAACTTTATCCATTCATACACAAAGCCCTTTACAACGACACACAACACTTATCATACTGTAAGAGGCCCTCTACAATATTTGTTAAGTTTACCACTAATAACACAACATATAGATCAAATATAATAAACCATAATAATATCATTAGGTACTTATTATAATCTAGGCCTATAATGTTAATGTTTGATTTAGATATCAAAACAAAGTAAAATATAAAATTACTTTCAATCTAGGACTTTTACAACAGAAAATAGCATGTTTGCAATATTTCGGGTATTTTCAGTACTCTTAATGGCAACAATTAAAACATAAATTCCGTTCATACATAAAACAAACACTCCCACCTTGGTTTCGTTAAACCTATATACAAAATACATAAAAAGTTCTTACCACAAAAGTTATGGCTTCGCGATGCCAGTTGGTGACAAATCACTTCCAAATAGCCGGGGACTCAATGCTGGGAGAACGGATAACATAATCAGTAACAGATATCAACGCAACATCCTTTAACCTCCATTTGTGTTAATTGCTTCAAGTATAATTAATTGAAGAATAAACTGAAGCTGCCTTGATGTTGATGATGTTATCAGTTCTCCCGGCATTGATTTCCGGCTATTTGGTAGGGGGTTGTACCCAACATGGAATCGAAGCCATAGAACTATTGTGGTAGAAATTTTGATTTGAATTGTAATTGTAAATTTAACGAGACCAAGATGGCAGTTATTGTTTTTGATGTATCGACCTTGATGAAGAAGGAGACAGAGTTTATTTTTTATTTGTGTCACTAGAAGGGAATTAAAATACCCGTAATATTGAATACTTTTTAATTTATTCATGTTGTAAAAAGTACACGAAAAAATTTTTTTGTATAATCTCCCAGTACTGGGCTAACCCCCACTGACCCTTAAAGGCGTATAGTGGGGAAGGTTAATTAAAGTGATGATAATACTAGCAAAAGGGCCCTTTAAAACGCCCACAAAATTACCAATAAAAATACATGAATGAAAAAACAATTAAAAAAAATATGACCGGAAAAAGAAATACAAAATAAAATACACCATTAACATTTGAAACCAACTCAACAACACTTTGGTGCAGCAAGTAAATACGGGGTGACGTTTCCCAAAATTTTAATGCAGTTTTCAAGGAAAGGGCGGAAAAAATTAGTACAATTTTAATAGAGATATATAAAATAATTTTTAATATAAAAGATAAAAATCAAAAATTTATTAAAAAAGGTCAGCTAGACCCATGTTCTCCATTAATTTAAAAAAACGTCACGATACCCTGTTTTGTTGTTTAGCCAAGGCCACACATTTGGCAAAAAAAACTACGACAAAACGCAAACTCAAATTTGTTCCTTTTATCCGAAATAAGATCAAATTTTGGAAATGGAACCGCAAATTTGGACCCGAGGCTAGCCAACGAAAACAACAGCTGTATTGAAAAAAAGCATACACTAAAAATCAATCAAAAAAAGATTTTATATTTTTGTTTGTTTGTTTTTGTGTTGTTCCCGACAGTTTTGGCTCGAGCGTTAAGAGAGAATGGGACACTTTTGGCATTAGCAAATAGTATTCGCCGGCCAAGATGCATCCGACGTAATGAAATTTTGCAAAGTGTCAAGAAGAAAAACATAGTTTTTAAAAAATTTTTGTTTAATCAGCCAAAAAAAAATCCGAATAAAGTAATTTTAGAGATTTTAACAAAATCAAAATTCATGAAACAATTTTTTTTTTATAAATTTTTTTTAAAAAAAAATTTTGGGAAATGTGTTCCCGCAGCGCCCTATATTTCCACATATGTGACATATGTTTTAAATTTCAGACACCTGTGGTGTCAGTCGGCCAAGCGAACAGCAATTTGCCTAAAACGCATGTCCCATACTCTCTTAAGCGCGCGACTCTGATTCGGGAGATTCCGGTTTAAATCCCGACGAGACCAGCAATCCTGACTGAAGGTTTGTTCCGAGGTTTTCCATACCTTCACAACTGTCCTATCCGCAACATACCTATAGTTCGCCCCCCCCCCCCATCGCCCGTTTGTGAATATTTGTTATATCATGCAGTTCCTTATTTTTTCGTATTTCCAAAAGATGTGAGGGCTGGATAAAATAAAAACACGCGCCCAGAGTGCTGAAATAGTTGCTTACTCGGTCTAGCCTGCTTTTATCGGCACGGATGCACGGTTTTATCGATATGAACATAGAAGCCTCCAAGTGGTCTGCACTAAGTAAAGGAAGCAAATAATAGTTTATCAAACTTAACACAAAAGCCGGGGTTTACAACCCGGGCATGAAAGGGTTACCTCAAAGTGATACTTGCATTTTGTCAATTTATCTGACAAATTTTGTAGTTGTTCTTCTGTGAATGAACACTTGGCACCCCCGTGTTTTTCTTTCAGAGGCATTCTCATGTACGCTTTGCCCGAAAGGTGGGCCCTCATCTCGCTTTTTTTAAAAACCCCCGGGGTTTCGATTCCAGGCCAGGTAAAAACATTTTCAAAAAGAAAGAAATCAGTGAACCGAATAACAGTTCTTTTTAAGCAGTACCTGATTTAGTAACACGGAATTTTAAATTTGGGGAAAACATAGCCCTTTCCCTCTTTTCGGGGAAAAGAAAAGTTGAATGGAGACATAATTAAAATAAATTTAAAAAATTTATGTTGGGAAATTTTCCCCAGGCTACAATGAGCCTGCAACCGAAAAAAACAACTAAAAAAGCCATGTATATTTTGTAAACCTGATGAATTTTAAAGATGCAATTGGATGAGCGAAGGAAGATTCCTTTTCACTACACGGGAAAAAAAAATCCGGAAGTTTTTTTTTTCTTCTTTCTTTTTTTCTGTTTTTTGTTGTTTGCCACACGTTTCCCGGCTAAACCGTACCCCAATTGCGATGAAATTTTATGGGGGCCCTTAAAAATCTCTGAATTATAACTGCCACGTTTTGAGGCCATCGAAAATTAATTTCTCATAAAAAACGAAAATTTTACGATTTTTTCGTTTTTTTAAAAAAATTTTTTTTATTATAAATCTACATATTTTATCCGATTTTAAGATTTTTTCACAGAACCTTAATTTTAGAATTAAAATTGTGTAAAATTTTGAGTACAATCAAAAAAATTTATTTTATTGAAAATAGAAACTTTGGGTTTTTTTCTTTTTTAAGAAATTTTTTTTACTTATTACACCTAATGCTTGATCCATTGTAATAAGTTTTTCACAGAACCTTAAAATTATTAAATTATATTCGTGTAAAAATTTGAGCGCAATCGAATAATTTTTTCTTATAAAAACCCCAATTTTTCATTTTTTTTTTTTTTTAAAAAATTACGTTTAATTAAAAAAAATTTAAAAATTTTAAGTTTTTTTTTTATTAAATTTTTTTAAATTTAAAAAAATTTTTGAATTTAGTAAAAAATTTTTTTCCAGAAAAACAGAAAATCCGCATAACACATGGCAGCTCAATGCACCAATACGCTCATCCAACAACGCGGCGGGACTTAAGCGTTTTCCTAGTAAATCTACATTCATCAAGTTAGAATGTCGCCATCAGCACACCTCTTCAAAATATTGCTTGATTACGTTATATTAATGGGGTATTCAGTCGCTAAACTCAAAAAAATATTCATTTATGCTAAATAGTTATGAATTTAGAAATGAACAGAAAAATTATTGGTCCACCATGTCCCCCCCCCCCAAAAAAAAAAAAATACCAGACTTGGGTTTTTCGAGCTAGGTCCCACGGCAAAAATTTCCAAGAAAAAAATATGGGAACAATCTTTATGCCCCGTGCCAGGGGAGATTTTGATTAAAAAAAAATTTTGACCATTGTTACGTACTGCCTTTTTTTCTGAAAACTTTTATATTTTTTTTGTTATTTGGGCAAGTGGTTGGTCAAAATAGTTTTCCCAACAAGGGGGGGTTTTTTGGAAGAATATTTTAGTTTTTGAGTTACAGTTTAAAGACGCGAGTTATAAGGGCCCGTTTTAGAGGTGCGATACTCTAGTATCCATGGGGAAAAAAAAAGAGGCAGGTTAAACCCGATTAAGAAAATTTTCCCAAAAAAAACAGCAGTTTTCAAAAATTTCGATAAAGAAATGTACAAATTCGCGAAAAATCACAATTTCAAGATAAAATTTTTTTAGACAGTCTTTTTTGTGTTTTACTAGCTATATAGTTATATGGTAAAAAATAATTTCTTGGGGAAATGCCCTTTTTTGTCTGATTGACCCCAGAGGCACTTATTTGTTTTTTCCCAAAGCTTTGGCCCACAAGAAAATTTAATTAAATTAAAAGGTTCCATTTACGAGATGATAAGGGCGTATCCTTTTGAAAACAACCCTAGAAAAGGTTTTGGGGTTTTCATTTATTTTTTTTTTTTTCACACGTTCGTACAAGTAAAAATATACCTTTCCTGAGAGAGAGGGAGGAAAAACTAGCACAGTAATTATAATCAGAAAGAAATAGTAATACAAAAAAAATTTAAGAGAATAATTAATAAAAATAGAAAACTTTTAATACATTTTGTGATGGACTAAAAGGATGATGTGACAAAAAATGTGTTTGTTAAATTAAATTTTTGCAATAAGGAATTACTCAAAGGAATAAAAGGGTTAGAATGAGAAAAGATTTAATTTGAATATTAATGATTTTGGAGTATCGTTTTGAGGGATTCGGAAAGTATTGTAAATTTTACTACAGAGGTAGCTTGGACTGTTTTTAAATAGTGAATGGTTAAAAGTAGGAATGAAATGTGGGTTTGGTACGCGTTTATGAGAGGGTTTTTTGCATAAATTTCGGGATGAGAGTGTGAAAAGGGAAGCTGACAAAATGAATTCGGATTGAGAGGAAATTTCAATCATGAAGATTAGTAAAAAATTGAAAGTCACAAGTGGCAGAATGAAGTAAAATATGGGGGATTTGTAATTTATACTATTTTTTAAACGTGAAATATTTTAAATTTTTAAAACAGTTGATTCGAGCTCAACCAACTGTCTCAATAATGTAATAATATATTACATTAATTTAAACAATATAATGAATCTCGCTTAAAAAGAGTGTAAAAAAGGGAAATGAAGAGGCACCCAGCCCTTAAATACCCCTACTGATTTATTTCCTTTTTATCTCGAGGTGTCCCCTCCTGGTTTGCAATGTGCAGCAGATGGCAGGAGCCTTTGCTTCTTGGGGAAACCCGGGTGGGGGGACTTTGACGGAGAAAACATCGAAGGGAAGAAGAGAGAGACGTACTCATTGATAATTAACAAAGATAAAGCACATTTTTGTCGCCCCATCGCATTTTACTCTATGGTCAATTCTTCTCCCAAACAGAGACGATGTATCTGGGGTGTGCATGTCATGTCCTTTTTCTAAGTGACCTTATATATGAAATATAAGCCGCCCCGTCCGTCCCAACCCACAAAACCCTTTAGGTCAAAATTCGATTTAGTGGGTTTGCTGTGAGGGTATTCGGGTTCACCTAATAAAAAAATACATTTTTACAACGAGTTACTATTTTTTTTACTATTATACTGTCCGCGGTGTTGAAATTTTTTTTTGATAATTTTAATGCAATAACAATCATTTACTTGACCCGGATATCTAGCCCAGGGCTATTGTGAATTTTAAAATGATAAAACAGAAAACGAATATACGTCAGGGACATTTGGGGATTACGATATAATAACCTTGCATTTATGGGCAGGGAAAAACTATTAAAATAACAATAATTTAAAAATTTAAATTTGTATAACCTTTTCCCGCTTTGTTCTTTTTTAATGATTTTTAAATTTTGATAGCTATATTTTAATTTGATAAAGTACTTGATAGAAAGAAAAAAAAAGTGTTCATAAATTTAAAAGAGGTGTTTGAAGGCCCCAAAGCAATAAAAAAATTTGTAGGGAACTAGTTTACAGGATGGGGAAAAATGAGTCTAGGTTTGGGCTAACCAACATTTTCCCCTGCTGTGACGACTGCAGCTGAGTGAAAGAAAAATTAATCCACGACGCGATCAATATTACAAAATCATTAAATGAAATGACTACAGTTAGTCCTTGTTAGTACATACCCAAATTGCGTCGAGGATTTTATTTCTGAGGCGTGTTGATCTCTTTTAAACATTTCGTCACATATTAAAAGAAAAAAAAATGGAATCGAAACATATTTCGAAAATTTGTAGATCCAATTCATGGTGAAGTTTAAACACAAACATTATATAAATTAAAAAAACAGTCTCACATTTCCGCTTCCTCCTCTGGCCCTTTAGGTGTTTAGACCGATGGAACTTTATGCTTGGGTTGATTGATTGAAAAAGCTAATAGGAACTGCATTGGGTACATTGTATTTTAATTAAATTACACAATGAATGCACGAAATGTAAACCACATCAACAGACACAGGAGCGATTTTCTTTTCTTCCTTTTTTCCCCATAACACCGGGGGATACCGGGGCTGGCTGTCAGATTGAAAATAAGGGGTTCTTCTTTGAATTGTGCGATCGAGACCATTTCAAAAATTTTTCATTTAAAAAAGAGATTCAATTAATAAAACAAATAAATTAAATTTAAAAAATAAAACAAGCTTTTTGGGCTCATTTCAAAAAAATATTTTGGGACCTATTAACGGTCTGTTACAAAAAGGGAAACGAAGGAATATTTTAGTCTCTGATTGCGATTGTGCAAGCCAAAAAGACAACGTTAGAGCTTCAATATGATCCAGCATCAATCTTCGCTTCCTCATGAAGCCTGGTTTTATCGAGCTCATCAAACAAGTTTAGTGTATAGATACAAAATCCCGATTGTAATTTTTGGTTGAAGCCACAGTTATTTAAACCAATTTTTTCATGAAAAATGAAATGATAAAAATATACAATCTATAACGCTTGATCAAAATACCACATAGAATATAAAACAAATATAAAATCCCTTTTTTCTTGGTCAACCAAACCTCTCGTTTATGAATTTTCATTTTTAATTTGGTTTCTATGTCTGGAAATAAGTTTTTTTTGTGCAATCATTTTCATTTTAAATATAACCAAAACGTTTCTTTCTTGAATCAAATAACCAATTGTTAAAAAACTCTTTAATTTTGTCATGTAAATATAAAGCAATTCGAATAATTTTACATCTATACGTCTCAATATGCGGTTTTCGCGCCATCCACCAAAAATTTGGTATTTAATTTTAAATTTTTAAATATTTTCATTTATTTCCCCACACAGAAAGACGAAAGAAACCAACCCCAGCAGCCCCAAAAGTAGCACCTACTGATTTATGTCAATTTTATTTTTTAATGTTTATAAGAATGAGTTATTATGAATATATATTACCCTTGAACACAGAATAATATACCTTAAACTCCCAATGTTTTTTATTAATTTAATTAAAATACATATCTTACTTATTACAACAACCGCCCTTTATGGACTCCAGTCCATAATCGAATTATTTTCCTTTCATACATAGAAGTGTTTTATTTGGTTTTAAGTAAAAAAAATGAGTTTTTGAAAGATGAGGTTTTTTTGAAATAAAGATATGTTTTTTTTAGGGAAAAGAGATTAAATTGTAATTTCCGTGGGAAACTCCATGCTTTCTGCAACCTAACAGTTGTTTAGGTGTTTTTAAGTTTGAACAATTGCAAATTGAAAATCCTAGGGAGGACCCCAAACCCCAAACACTTTATTTGGACCAAAATTTTAGTCAGGATTTCCCGGGGGCGGGATTGACCCCGTGACAGAGCATGGCTATGTCACATAATTTACTACTTTTGGTTTTTTGGAATTACATGACGGTTTTGTATTATTTTTAAGAAAACGGGTGAATTATTTAATACCCCAAGAGCAACTTTCAATTTTCACCAAAATCATTGACAAAATTTAAATTTTGTGCCTTTAAATTGGGCAAAACCCCAGAGTTCAGGGTAGTCGTGATATTTTAGAGCATCTCATTTTAAGTCAACAGCGGATGAGGGGGAACAGAGGGATGGGGGCGGGTTTCTCCACCCTGATTCCGAATTGATTTTCTAGGTAAAAATTACCACATCACCTAAAAAACAAGGTGACCAGACGTACGGTTGACCGGACAGAATCGTTTCAGAACACTTTGTACCGGTTCCCAAGATTCATTAAAAGAGTATTTGTCCCGGGTTTGCAAGTTTTGGGTGTAAGTGTCCCCGGGCTTGTCAACTGTTCGTTGGAGGATAAGGTTAATTGAAAAAAAAATTCCTCTGATAAATACAAACAGTAATAACATTGGTATAGTTCTTCCACTTCCAAGAAGGTAATTCATTTTCTGTAGGGGTGTGCGAGCATTATTCAATGAGTATGGTGGAGGTGCCGGGTCGCGCGCGAGTGTAAAAACGTAAAATTAGTTATCTATTCTTGGCGTTACGTTACGTTACGCTGAATATCCATAATATTGACCACAGTATTTAATAAAAATTTTGTGTTTTTTTGGGGGGAGCGAACTTCCTTTGGACAAATAAAAAAGATTGCACTAAAAAGTTTTTTCAAATTTTTTCATGTGATACCCCTTTCTACCGAATTGTTGTATAGCCTAGCCCCAAAGTATGTGTTTTTGTCATTAAAATGATCTAGAGAAGAAAAATTTTTAAATAAAAAAGAAAAAAATACATTTTTAGGATGCCCGCTGTAGGGTATAACATAAAATTTTAACCGGGTGACCCTTTTCAGGGGATAAGTAGTATATTTCGGAAAGACAATGTGAAGGGGGTCCGAGGGCTATTTTAAAAGGGACTCAATCCCTTGCCCTTGCTTAAACGACTAAAGAAAACCTCGGATAAAACCTTCAGTCATGATTGCCGGTCTCGACGGGATTCGAACCCGGGACCTCCCGAATCAGAAAGCGCTCGAGCCAACTGTTTACTTTTGGAGCCAACATATAGCCATATCAATAAACTAGGAAAACGCTCAGTTTGGGGCGTTTTGAGCGACACCGGGGTTCCCCGGGAACATGACCCGATATGAATTCCCCTAAGGCCCCCCACACGTGTGGCCTAGGGGCCCAATGGATATTGACATTGTACATTTATATATTCCCAAAATCTTTTTCATTTACTAATATCATGCCTTCTAAAAATGTATTTTGTATTTCACTGCCTCCTTCATTTTTTAAATCATTTTCGAATTATGATTTCCAATAAGTCTTAAAGGTCTTGACGATTTAGCTGAAAATTTGGAAAAAAGGAGAGAATTTTTTACTTTTTGCCCCTGCAAAATTTTCAATAACGTCGGAACATTTTTTTTTTTTTTTTTTTTTTTTTTTTTTAAAACTCAACGACGGGTTTTGTTCAAAAAATACAGCAACCCGCCAGGGGGGTATTTAATGTGTAAAAATTTCAGGCGATCAGAGAAACGGTGCGACCTGTATCGAAGCAGTAACAGAAAAAAAAACAGACATTCGAGCCATAAGAGTCAAGTGGAGACGCTCGCTACGCTCGCTCAATAAAATTAATATTGAACAAAAGTTTTTTTTTTTTTTTTTATTAAAGGGGCTAAAAACCCCAAAAAAAATTTTTTTCCAGTGATTATAGACAATGGTCGCATTAAAAGACCGTTTAAAAAAAATTATATCTTGTAACGGATTTAACACGAATTTTTTTTTTTTTTATCCAGAAATTGGGAAAATTTGGTGTTTTTTGGGAAAATTTTCCCCAAATCGGCTTTTAAACCCGCTCTTTTTTTGGGCCACATAGATACTGAGATAGTACCAATCGAAATGCCCCTTTAAACATCGTGTCTTGGGAAAATGTGCCCCAAATTTACCCCCAAACACGCAAAATATGCATTCCAAAAAACACACCCCATTTGGTAATCAGCATATTTTGACCCAAACTACCCTTACCAAAAAAAATTAAACCCCAAAAAACCCCAAAATAAGGGGGAAAATTTCAGGAAAACTTTGCGGGGTTTCCCCCCTGCAAAAATCCTTGGCCCTTAAAAACTGAAGAATGAGTTAAAAATTTTATAAAAAAATTAAAAAATTTTTAATAAAAAAAAATATAATAAAAAAAAAAAAAAAAATTAAAAAAAAAATTTCCCCAAATTTTACCTCTTTTTATTCCCCTTTTGAAATTTTTTGGGCCCTTTAAGGGTTTAACAACTTTATATTCAAAAACTACGGTTCTTATATGAAAATTTTTTTTTTTATTTACTTTAAAAAAAGGAAATTCCCCGGGGGAAATTTTTAAAAAAATTTTTGCCTTTTTATTGCCCCCAAGCCTTAGAACCGAGTTTTCCCTTTTAAAGGACCCTTTTTAACCCCCCCCCAAAAAGGTTTCTTTAAAATTTGTTTAAAGTTTAAAAAATCAAAATTAATAAAAAAAAAAACCAAACATTGAAAATTTATGGGCCCCAAAAATTAATTAAACAAGGGGAAAAATTTAAAGATTAAATTTTTAAAAAAAAAAAATATTTTTTTGCCAAGGGGGTTATTTCAAAATTTTTAAATTGGGAAAAAAAACCAACCCCAAGGGGTTTGGTTTGGGGTTTTTCCTTCTTGAAGATCAATTTTTTTAATTTTTCCCCAAAAACCCCTTTTAAAAAGCAAAACATTATAATATTTTTTGGGGCCCCAAAAAGGGGCCATAATAAAAAAACAAAATATAAATTTTAATAAAACCTAATTTTTAAAAAGGGTTAAGATTAAAAATTTAAAAAAAGGGATTTTTTTCAAAAAAAAAGTGGGTAGTTTTAAAAAAAGTAAAAATAAAATTCCTTTTTTTGGTTTTTTCCCCCCCCCCCCCGGGAAAGGGAAAATAGTGTTTTCAAAATTTCTATTTTAAAAAAGACTTTTAAAGGAAAAACAAATTATAATATTTTTTTTAAATTTTTTTTTTTAAAACAAAACCTTAATCAAATATAATAAACCCAAAAATAATTTTTGGTTTTTTAAACCTAAATTAAAAATACAAAAAAATTTTAAAAAAAAATTATTTTTCCAATCGGGGTTTTTAAAGGGAAAATCATTTTAAAATTTTTCCGGGTTTTTTTAAATCTCTTAAAAACTTTAAAAAAAAACCCTTTCCTACAAAAACCCCAAACCTTTTCCCAAAATTTTGGTTTTTTTAAAACCTTAATAAAAATTTTAAAATAAAAAGTTCCCTTCCCAAAATTTTGATGGCTTCCCCCGGTTTGCCAGGTTTTTGGGGGGGACAAAATAACCCCAAAAGCCAAAAAACTAATTGTGGGGGGAAGGAAAAATTTTTAGAAAAAAAAAGAAAAATTTTAATTTTGGGAATTTGTTAAGTAAATTTTTTAAATTAAAACAAAGGCCCCGGGGTTGGAGTTATTTTTTTTTTTTTGATTTCCCCGGGTTTTTGGGAAGGGGGTTTTTTTAAAATTTTAATTTTGGCCAAAAGAACCCAATTGGGTAGAAATTTTAAATTTTTTAATTTAAATTTTTGGGGGAAAAATTTTAAAAGACCAAAAAAAAATTTTTTTTAATTATCACCGTAAAAGGAACCCCAGAGTTAATTTATTTTTTCAAAAAGGGGAATTAAATGGAATAAAAATAAAAATTTTTTTTATTTTTTTTAAAAAAGTAAAACCAAAAAAAAATTCCCACAATATAAAACCCCCCTAAATTTTAAAAATTTTAAACAAATTAAAATTAAAAAAGTATGAAAATCGGGGAAAAAAAAAAAGGGAAAGGGGGAAAAAAAAAAAAAAAAAAAAAAAAAAAAAAAAAAAAAAAATGGAAAAAAAAAAAAAAAAAAAAAACCCAAAACCCCTTTTAAACTATTTAAAAAACCCAACCCTCAAAACAACACTTTGGTGCGGGCAAAGTAAATACGGGGTTTGCCCTTTTTTTCCAAAATTTAAAAATTTGCGGGTCTTCAAGGAAGGGGGAAAAGAAAAAAATAAAAAAAAATTAAAAATTTTTATATAGATGATATAAAAAATTAATTTTAAATTTAAAAAATGTTTTTTTAATCAAACAATATTAAAAAAGGTCGCTAGAGCCCATGTTCTCCTTTAAAACCTTAAAAAAAAACTGTCACGTTTATCCTGATTTGTTGTTTAAAGCCGGGTAGGCCACCCCTTTTGGCAAAAAAACTCCCCCAAAAAAACAAACCCGGCAAAAATCCCAAAAATTTGGGCCCCTTTCCCCGGAAAAAAAGGATTAAATTAAATAAGAACATTAAAACCCATTCCAAAAAAAAAAAGTTGTTTTGGGGTTTTTTTTTTAAATGGGGGCCAACCTTTTAAATTTTAATCAAAAATTTTTTAAGATTTTTTTATTTTTTTGTTTTTTTTTTGGTTGGGTTGTTTTTTACCGAAAGGTTTTTTTGGTTTAAGGTTTTTTAAAGAAAAAAGAATGGGACAATTTGGCCATTTAGAAAAATAGCTTTTCGCTCGGCCAAAAATGCATCCGACGGATAGAAATTTTTTGCAAAGTTTTTTCCAATTTAAAGGGAAAAAACATAGTTTTTAAAAAAAAAATTTTGCCCTTAATCAGCAAAAAAAAAAAAAAAAAAAAAATCACAAATTTTAAAAAAGTCAATTTTAGAGTTTTTTAACAAAATAAAAATTCATGAAAAACTAATTTTTTTTTTTATAAATATTTTAAAAAAAAAAAATTGGAAAAATTGTTACCCCCCCCGCAGCGCCCTTATTTTCCACAAAATTGTGAAAAATATGTTTTCAATTTCGGGACACCTTTTTCCCCGGGGGTTTGCCAAGGGGCCCCCAATTTAAGCGCGCAATTTTTTGGGGAAAACCTTTAAAATTTTCCCAAAACCCCAACCCGGCAATTTTGATTGGGGTTCCCGGGTTTTTTTTTTTTTTTTTTTCCCAAAACCCCGCCCAACAACAACCCCCCCCCCCCACCCGGGGAATTTGTTTTTTTCCATTTTTTATTTCCCAAAAATTTTATGGAAAAATAAAAAACCCCCCCCCCCCCCCCCCCCCCCCCCCAAATTCCTTTCGTTTATTTCTTTATCGGCAGGTTCCTTTTTTTCGTTTTTAAAAAGAACCCCCAAGGGCGGTTTTTTGGGGAACAAAAAAAATTTTTTAAAAAAAAAAGCCGGGCCCAAGGGGGCAGGGGGACCTGGATTTGGGCGGGGGGGGAAATCGGGGAAAAGGGGAGGGGGTTCTTTGGGGAAGAACCCGGAAACCCCCCCGGGGGATTTTTAGGGGATTTATTCCCCCCCCCCAAGGACCTCATTCTCCCCTTTTTTTGGGGGTTTTTTTGATTTCCGGGCCGGGTTAAAAACCCATTTTGGGTGGAAAGACAAAGTGCCGAAAAAGTTTTTTTTGGTTTTAATTTTTTTTACCCGATTTTTGGAAACCGGGAAGGGGTTTTTAATCGAAAAAC
The DNA here is from genome assembly GCA_024449915.1 of Sweltsa coloradensis. Taxonomy (NCBI): domain Eukaryota; kingdom Metazoa; phylum Arthropoda; class Insecta; order Plecoptera; family Chloroperlidae; genus Sweltsa; species Sweltsa coloradensis. The sequence continues at coordinate 14,972 of JAMZAV010013447.1, read as the reverse complement.
ATAAAAAATTTAGGAAAAGGGAAAAGGGGAAAGGGTTGGGAACTAATTTAAAAAAAAAAGCAAAATTTAATTTATTAAACTTTCCCACTAAAATCCCAGGTTTAAAACCCCGGAAAAAAAACCCTTTAAAAAAAGTTGATATTTTTTTACATTTGTTAATTATTAAAATTTTTGTAGGGCCGGGAAAAAACCATTTCCTAAAACGAAAAAAAAATTTTTCCAAAAGGGTTTTTTTTTTCCCCCTTTTTTTTCCCCCTTTTTTTCGGATTTTCGTTGCCACCCGGTTCCGAAACCCAACTTCCTTCAAAAATAAAAAAGTTTACAAAACCTTCAAATTTTTGAACTTATAATGCCACCGGTTTTTAAACGGGGGGGGAAAAAATTTTAATTTCCCTTCTTTTTAAAAAAAAAAAATTTAAAATTTTTTTGGATTTTTTAAAAAAAAAAAATTTAAAAATTAAAACTTTTTAAAATTTTAAATGATTTTAAACCAAAAAAAAAAACCAAAAATATTTTATAATTTTTAAAGATATGGGAAAAAATTTTGGGCAAGGAAAAAATTTTTTCCAAATTGAAAAAAAAAATTTTTTGGGGTTTTTTTTTTTCCTTTTTTTTTTTTTTTTCTTTTTTCCCCTAAAAACCCTTTAAACCAACCTAAAATTGCAAATTATTGAAATTTTTTAAAAACCCTTAAAATTTAAAATTAAAAATTTTCCGGTTTTGAGCCCCCCAATCAAAAAATTTATTTCTTAAAAAAAAACCCAAAATTTTGTTTCTTTTTTTTCGATTTTTTTAAAAAATTTTATTTTATTTAAATTTTTTAATTTTTTTTTTTTTTTTTAAAAATTTTTTTTATTTTTTTTAATAATTTTTATTATTTAAAAAATTTTTAAAAATTTTTTTTTTTTTAAAAAAAAATTTTTTTTTATTAATTTTTAAAAATTTAAAAATTTTTTTTAAAAAAATTTAAATTTTTGTTTTTTTTTTTTTGAAAAAAAAATTTAAATGAAACCAAAAATTTAAAAATTTTTAAAGTTTATTTTTTTTTAAATTTAAAATTTAAATTTTAAAAAAAAAATTTGAACTTAGAAATAATTTTTTAACAGAACAACAGAAAATCCGAATAAACTTTGGCAGCTCAAATGCACCAATACGTTCATCCAAAAAAAACGCGGGGGGGCCCTTAAAAGCTTTTTTTCCTAGTAAATCTACATTCATACAAGTTAGAATTTTCCCCCATAAAGCACCCCTCTTAAAAAAATTATTGTTGATTACGTTATATTAATGGGGTTTTCAGTCCCCCCTAAACTAAAAAAAAAATTTTTAATTTAGGCAAAAATATTTAAATAAATTTTAAAAAATAAACAAAAAAAATTATTGGGGTTCCCCCGGCCCCCCCCCCCCCCCAAAAAAAAAAAAAAAATAGCCAGGGGGGGTTTAATTTTTCGAGTAGGCCCCATCGGAAAAAATTTTCCAAAAAAATAATATGGGAAAATTTTTTATGCCCCGGTGCCCAATGGGAGATTTTGATTAAAAAAAAAATATTGACCATTTTTTGGATTTTACTGCCTTTTCTGTAAATCTTTTTTATTTTTTTTTTGGGAAATTTGGGGAAAAGGGTTTGGTAAAAATATCCCTGATTACCAACAAGGGGTGTGTTTTTGGAAGGCATATATTTTATTTTGAGTCTACAGTTTCAAGACGCAAATTTTTTATAAAAGGGGGCCCCGGGGTTTTAGATTGGGCGATACTCTGGGATCCATGTGGGAAAAAAAAAAAGGGGAAAGGTTTTTAAAGCCGATTTTTAAGAAATTTTCCCAAAAAAAAACACCATTTTTTTCAAAAATTTTCGCTTTAAAAAAAATGTAAAAATTTCGCGAAAAAAAAAATTTTTTTCCCCAATTTTTCAAGATAAAAATTTTTTGGGACATTTAATTTTTTTTGGTATTACTATGCATATAGATTATATGGTAATAAATAATTTCTTGGGGAATAGCCCTTTTTGTTTGTGATTGACCTCCGGGCACTTATTTGTTTTTTTCCCCAAAGCATTGGCACAAGAAATTTAAATTTAAATATTTAAAAGTGTTCCAGTTACAAAGATGATAATAAAGTATCCTTGAAAAAAACCTGGGAAAAGGTTTTGGGGGTTTCCATTTCTTTTTTTTTTTTTATTCCCCCACTTTTCGTACTTTATTTAAAAAATTTCCCTTTCCCTTGGAGAGAGGGATTTAAAATAACTAGCACAGAAATTTATAATCAGAATAGAAATAGAAATACAAAAAAATTTTTAAGGAATAATTAAAAGAATAGAAAAAACATAAATACTTTTTGTGATGGGACTAAAAGGGATGATGTTGACAAAAAAATTTGTTTGTTAAATTCAATGTTTCCCAAAAAAGGGAAATTTACTCTAAGGAAAAAAAAGGGGTTTATGAATGGGGGAAAAGATTTAAATTTGAATTTTTAAACCCCGATGTTGGAGTATCTTTTTGATGGTTCGGAAATGTTTTGAAAAATTTTACTACAGGGGTAGTTTGGGGGACTGTTTTTTAAATAGTGAAGGGTTTTAAAAAGTAGGAATGAATAGGTGGATTTGGGGTACGGGTTTTTTTTTGAAAAAGGGGTTTTTAGGGCATAAATTTCAGGAGGGAGATTTTTGGCAAATGGGGAAAGCTGAAAAAAAATGAATCGGTTTGTGAGAGGGGAAATTTAAAATACTTTGAAGTTTAAAGTGAAATTAAAAGGGTCACAAGGGGTTTCAAAATGAATGTGAAATATGGTGGTTTTGTCAATTTTTTACTTTTTTTTTAAACTGGCTATTTTAAAATTTTTTTAAAACATTTTGATTCGAGCTCAACCAACTGTCTCAAAATTTGTAATAATATATTACTTTTCTTTTTTAAAAAATAAAATGAACCCCGTTTTAAAAAGAGTGAAAAAAAAGGGGAAAGGGGAAGAGAAACCCCATCCCTTTAAAATTTACACACTGATGATTCCCCTTGCATCTGCGTTGTCATCCAGGTGTGCAATGTGCAGCAGAGGTGCAGGACCCTTTAAATGCTTTTTGGGAAAAAGCCGGTTGTGGGGGGGACTTCGCCCAGGATAAAAATTTCTTTCAAAGGAAAAGAAAGGGAGACGAGACGACTCTATTTGATAATTAAAAAAAGTTTAAAGCACTTTTCTTTCCCCCCAATCGCATTCGACTCTATGGTCAATTCTTTTTTCCAAAAGCAGGGGACGATGTATCTGGGATTTTGCAGTCATGTAAACTTTATCAAAGGGCCCCCTTATATATGAAAATAACCCCGCCCTTTCCATTTTCCCAAACCCAAAACCCTCTTAGGTCAAAAATTTCCCCGGTAGTGGTTAGTTGGGGGGTTTTCCCGGTTTGTTCACCTAATAAAAAAAATACTTTATTACAACGGGGGTTAAATTTTTATTTACTTTTTATACTGTCCGCGTGTGTTGAAATTTTTTTTTTGGATAATAAAAATGCAATAAAAAATTTTCACTATTATTTGACCGGATATCTACCCCCAGGGCTATTGTGAATTTAAATTTGATAAAACAAAGGAAAACGAATTACGTCAGGGGCCCTTTTGACGATAAAAACGATATAATAATCCCTTGCATTTATGGGCGGGAAAAAATTTTATTAAAAAAACCCAAAAATTTAAAAAAAATTAAATTTCGTTAAACCCGTTCCATGCTTTGTGTCATTTTAATGGGATTTTAAAAAATTGTGGGTAGCTATATTTTTTTTGTTTTTAAAAAAGAAACTTGATAAAAAGGAAAAAAAAAAAAATGTTTTTCATATTTTTTTAATAGAGTGTGTTTAAAGGCCCAAAGCAAAAAAAAATTTTAAGGGAGACTATTTTAAACAGGAGGGGGAAAAAAATTTGAGCTTAGGTTTGGGCTACCCACACTTTTGCCATTTGCGGATGACGACGCAGTGATTGAAAGAAAAATTTAAAACCCAACGACGCGATCAATATTACAATATCATTACAATAAATATAAACTACAGTTAGCCCTTTTGTTAGAAAATCCCCAAAATTAGCTGGGGGGGGATTTTTTTCCCCAAGGGGCCCAGATTTTGGATCTTTTAAAACCCCATTTGTCACATATTAAAATGAAAAACATTGTAAATCGAACAAAATTTTTCCCCGAAAGTTTGTAGATCCAATGCAGGGTGAATTTAATCAGCAAACTTTGATATAAATTAAAAATAAACACGTCTCACATTCCCCCCCCCCGTTTTTCCTTTCCTTTTGGGCCTTGGGGTTTGTAGACCTGAGGGTGAATTTTGAGGGTTTTGGGAAATTGATTGTTTAAAAAAAAGCAAATAGGGAAAAACTGGGCTTTTTGGGAAACATTGTCATTTAAAATTAAATACACAAGTAATGCAGGGAAAATGCTAACACCACATCAACAGAACGGGAAATGCGTTTTTCTTTTTTTCCTTTTACCTATAATCCCGGTTTTTTTGGGCATATCCGTGGTTGGGCGGGTCAGATTAAATTTATAGAGATTCTTCTTTGAATTGTCCCGATCTGGGGACCATTTCAAAAAAATTTTCATTTTTTAAAAAAAAATTAGATTCAATTAAAAATACAAATAAATTAATTAATAAATAAAACAAGCTTTTGGGCATTTATTTCAAAAGCTATTTGGGGGACCCAATTTTAAAGGTTTTGGGTTTTAAAAAACAAAAAGAAAAAAATATCTTGAGGGGGTTTATTGCGATTTGCAAAACCCGAAGGGGCAAACGTTTTGAGCCCTTTAATATGACCAGCATCCCAAACTTCCCCCCCCCCCCGTTTCCCCATTGAAGCCTGGGGTTTTATCGAGCTCATCAAACAAGATTTAGTGCTATAGATACAAACCCGATTTTTAAATTTTGGTATTGAAGCCACAGATTTTAATCCATATTTGTCATGAAAAATGAAATGATTTAAAAATAACAAACTATAAAAAGCCTTAAAGATCAAAATACCACCCTACGAAAAATTTTAAAAAAAAATATTTAAAAAAACCATTTTCTCTTGGACAAAAACCAAAACCCCTCCCCTTTTTTTTATGAATTTTTATTTCAAATTTGGTTTCCCATGTTGGGAAAAAAGTTTTTTTTGTGCCCCCAAATTATTACATTTTTAAAAAAAACCAAAACGTTGCTTTTTTTGCAAACAAATAAACCAATTGTTTTAAAAAAAAAACTTTAATTTTGTCATGTAAAATTATTTTAAAACAAACTTTTTTCGAAAAATAAATTTTCATCTACTACGTCTCAAAAATGCGGGGGTTTCGCGCCAAACCCCCAAAAATTTTGGGGGGAATTTAATTTTTTATTTGAACATTAAATTTTTATTTATTTCCACACACAGAAAAGGGCGAGGGAAAAAACCAACCACAGCAAACCAAACAGTAGCACCTACTGGGATGATGGCAATTCTCATTTTTTAAATTTTTTGATAATGAATGAGTTCATTATGGGAAAATATATTACCCTTTATTACACAGGGAAAAAATACCTTAAACCCCAATGTTTTTTTTAAATTTAAATTTAAATTTAAAAAACAATCTTACTTATTACCCAAAAAAACCCCCTATCATGCCCACCCAGTCCAAAAATGAATTATTGTCCTTACAAAACATAGAAGTTGGTTTTTATTTGGTTTTTTGAAGGGGGAAAAAGAAATGAAAATTTTATGAAAGATGAGGTTTTATGAAATAAGGATATGTTTATTTTAGGAATAGAGATTCAAAAATTTAATTACTCGTGGGGGAAAAAAACCAGCGTACTGCCTTTCCCCCCAAAAGTTGGGTTTTGGTGTTTTTTAAATTTGAACCAATTTGGGAAAAGAATATCCTTTGGGAAGGACCCCAACCCCCCAAACCCCTTGCATTAGGACCAAAATTTCAGTCAGATTTTCCGGTGGCGGGATTTGAACCCCCCTGACCCGAGCATGCTTTTGTCACATAATTTTAATACTGTCGGTTACGGAATTACATGACGGTTTGGTTTTGGTTTTTTTAAGGGAAAACGGGTTTTTTTTAAATTTTAACCCACCCCAAAAAGGAACTTTAAATTTCACCATAAATTTATTAAAAAATTAAATATTTTGTTTCCCTTTAAAAAAACCGGCAAATCCTGGGGGTTCAGGGTTTAAGGCGTGATATTTCAGAGCATCTCAGTTAATCAAAAGCGTGATGAGGGGGGAACACCAGAGGGATGGGGGGGGTTTTCCCCACCATGATTCCGAATTTGATTATAGGTAATATTACCAAAATCCCTACAACTAAGGTGACCCGAAGTACCGGGGTTTTTAGGTACAGGGAACGTTTTCAGAAAAAAACTTGTAAAACCCGGGTTTCCCCCAAAAGATTCATTAAAAGACGTAAATTTTTACCGGGGGGTTTTCAAGTTTGGAGTGGAAGTGTCCGGGCTCTGTCAAAAAAGTTTTGTGGGAAAAGGGTAAGGTTTTAAAATTGAAAAAAAAAACATTCCTCTGATAAAAAACAAACAGTTTAAAAACCCTTGGTTAGTTTTTTTCCAAATTCCAAAAAAAGGTTTAATTTATTTTTTGTAGGGGGGTTGCGGCATTATTCAATGAGGGATGGGGGAGGTTTCCGGGGTCCCCGCCCCGGGGGTTTTTTTTTAAAAAAGTTTTAAAATTTGTTAAACTATTCTTGGCGTTACGTTACGTTACGCTGAATATCCATAATATGACCTCAGTATTTTAATACAACTTTGTGTTATTTTTGGGGGAAGGGGTTTTGAACATTCCTTGGGACAAATAATAAGATATGTGCCCCTAAAATGTTTATATCAACTTTTTTATGTGATACCCCTTACTACCGGGAAAATTTTTTTATGTTTATAGCCTAGCCCTAATAGTATGTGTTCTTGATCCCTTAAAAAAAGATCTTTGAGAGAGGGAAAAAAAAATTTTTTAAAAAAAAAAAGGGAAAACAACATTTTTGTAGGATGGGCCCCCTTTGGGAGGGTATACACATCAGATTTAAAACCGGGCTGTGACCCTTTTTAGGTGGGTAAGTAGGTATATTTCGGATTTAAAACAATTGTTTAAAAGGGGGTCCGGGGGGCTTTTTAAGAGGAATTTAATCCCTTTCATTCGCCCTTTAAAAGACTAAAGGGAAAAAAAAAGGAATTTAAAAACCCAGTCTGAATTTCCGGTCCGACGGGATTCGAAAACCCCGGGGCCTCCGGGAAACAGAAAAACGCTCGAGCCAACTTTTTTACTTTTGGGGCCAACTTTTACCCTATCAATAAATAGGGGAAAAAAGCCCCAGTTGGGGGGCGTTTTTTGAGGGAGGGGACCCCCGGGACGTGCAACAGACCCGAGTAAAGACATTCCCATAAGGCCCACCACACAGTGGGAGGCCTAGGCCCCAAAAGGGGTATTTACATTGTACACTAAAATACTTTTTCCCAAAAATCTTTGGGATTGTACTAATTTTTGTTCCCGGGCCCTTTTTTTTAAAATGTTCTTTTTATCTTCAAATGCCCCCCTTTAATTTTTTTAAAATTTTTTTTTCGAATTATGATTTCCCAAAAAAGGGCTTTTTAAAGGTTTTTGGGGCCGTTTTTTTGCTGAAAAATTTTAAAAAAAAAAAAAAAAGGGGTTTTAGAATGTTTTTTTTAAAATTATTGACCCTGCAAAAAATTTTATAACGATCCCCCCCCCCCCGGAAAAAATTTTTTTTTTTTTTTTTTTTTTTTTTTTTTTAACCCAAAGATCGGAAATTTTTTCAAAAAAAAATATACAGCAACCCGCCTAGGTGGATTTTACATGTGTAAAAAAAATTTTAGGGGCGATTTAAAAAGAAAAAAAAAAAAAACGGTGGACCCCGTATTTGAAGCCCGTAACAGAAAAAAAAAAGACATTCGAAACCATAAGAGTCAAGTGGAGACGCTCGCTACGCCGCTCAATAAAAAATTTAAAATTGAAAAAAGTTTTTTTTTTTTTTATTTTAAAAGGGGGTTAAAAAAACCCCAAAAAAAAATTTTTTACCACGTGATTCCATAGCACAATGGTCTGTCACTTAAATGACCCTTTAAAAAAAAAAATATCTTGGGAAATGGGGATTTTTAACCCCGGGAATTTTTTTTAAATTTTTTTTCCAGAAAATTTGGGGAAAAATTTGGGGTTTGGGGGAAAAATTTTTTAAATCGGCTTTTAAACCCGCTTTTTTTGGTCCCCATAGATACTAGGCATTAAATTTCCAATCGAAAAGGCCCCTTTTTAACATCGTGTCCCTTTAAACCCGTGCCCCAAAAATACCCTCAAAAAACGCAAAAATATGCATTTCCCCAAAATCAAAACCCCATCTTGGTAAAACAGCATATTTTGACCCAACTACTTAACCCAAAAATTTCAAAAAAAAAATATAGAAAATTTACAAAAAAAGGGGGTCGGGGGTAGTCAATAATGGCCAAAATTTTTTTGGATTTTAAAATCCTCCAAGGGGCACGGGGCATCAGGAAACGTCCCGGGCGTTCCCCCATGTTATTTTTTTAGGGGGATTTTTGCCATGGAAACCTAGCTCGGGAAAAAGGGCATGTTTGACAATTTTTTTTGGGAGGGGCAGGGGGGGCCCCAATAATTTTTTTGTTCTAAATTGATTAATTGTTAGCCTGGAATGAAATATTTTTTTTTGTTTAGCGGTTAAATACCCCTTTTAAAACACGCGTTTAACCTTAGGTTTAATTTAAGCACCCCTCTAGCCTAGGGGGAGTGGGGAAAGGAGGTTTTCCCCTGCTGTTCAGAACCAGCCACGGGTAAGCAGAGGAATGGGGGGGCTCTCACGCGGGGCGGGCAAACGTCTTTGGCATCGTTTCGTTTTTGGGGTTTATTGTCATCGGGCGTCGGGGGAGGTCGTCAAGGGGGAAAGGGGAGGTTGTCCCCCAAAGACGATGGGCCCGAGCTCGCCCCCTAGTTTCGGGGGGTAATAATAAGGGGACTTTCCCCTTTTCCCAGCGACGAGCGAGGTGGACTTTTTTCTTGAATCGCCTTTTTAAATTAGCCCGAGCCCAATTTCTCTGGGCCAATTTTACCCCCGGGCCCCCCGGGCGAGGGGAAAAAAACATCAAAGATTAAAAAGGTTTAAATTTAAGAAAAGGACGAAGTAAATCGGGGCAAGAATTGGATTACCCTTTATTTCCAGCATTCACAATGAAGGCACCTAATGAGTTTTCACTTAAACAGATGAAAAATTTTGGGATGATTTGGGGAAAAAAAAATATGGGAAAAAAAAATCCGCCCCAGAGTTTTAAGCGATATTCCACCCCCCAAAACCCCCAAATCATCCCCCCGAAATTGGAAAAATTTATAGCCCTAACCAAAAAAAATTTAATTTTTTTTCCAAAAATTTGTTTTTAAAAAATTTTGTTGTTTTTAACCCCAAAACGGCCTATTCTCATTTCCCCAAACCACCCTTTTTTTCAACCCCCAAACCCCATAGTAGGGATGAAATTTGGCAATGACCTTTGCCCTCCCCCCGGGGTATTTTTTTACCCAAATGAAACTATGCAGCCACCCAATTTTAAATTGGGTTTTCACAAAAAATTTGGAAAAATGAATTTTAACCCCTCCCATCTAAAAACATTTACAGGCCCCCAAAGGGCTTTTGAAAAGGGGAGCTTTGGGTGCCCCCCCCCTTTTTTTTTTAAAAAAAAAAAATTTTTTTGGGGGGGGGGGGTTATAATTATAATTATTTTAAAAATTTTTTCAAAAATAGTCTTGGGTTTTTTTGACGGCAGAGGAGCCGGCCAAGGGCGGTGAGTGAAAGAACCCTTTTCAATAAGGGTATGGGGGGTAGTTTGACCCCCGGGAAAAAGTTGGTTAATTTGACACAACAATTTATAGCACAAAGTAAAAAGGTGCAAAAATAAAAACCAAAAACCTTTTAAACTAGAATTTTCATTTTTTCTTCTTTTATAGGGCCCCGTTGGGGGCAATGGCAAAAAAGGAGAATTAAAGGAAAAAAACGGGAAAACTAAAAAAAATACAATATGCTCCATCGTAATCAGGGGAAAATTTGTCTTGTCCCGGTTTCCTGGCCCAAAATTTTTGATGGGAAAAATATTATGACATCAAAACCACGTTCTTTTTTTTGTGCGTTAATTGATTCTGCCCCTTTTAATATGGGGAAGTTGGTACATTTGTTGCATTTTTTAGGGGGGGAAAAAACATTGGGTGCTAAACTTTAAACCCATAAGACAAAATTTTAATTCCCCCTATAAACATAGTGAAGTTTAAGTTGTAAACCCTCGCACCCGGGGCCCTTTAAAAGAAGAAGTAGTAAAGAAAGAGGGAAAAAAAGTTAAAAAAAACAAAATCACATGACAGGTTTTTTTCCCAAAAAATATCGATATTTTTAAATTTGCTTTTTAACTGCTTTCCCAAAGTGGAAACCACTTTAATTTTAAATAAAACCTTTTATGAAAATGAAATAAAAACGGCGTGTTTGGAAAAATTGGGCTCATTACGGAAATATATGACACCAAAACCCCTAGGTCGAGGGAAACATGACCGTTTTCCCCCAAAAATTTTAAAAATTTGGGATGCGTTTTTGCAAAAATCATTATCAATTTTTATTAATTTTTTCCATGAAAAATTACAGAGATTTGTGTTGGGGCCCCTAAGGGCTTTAAATGTATTAATATACAGATAATAATACTGAAATCTATTCATATAGTTTTTTGGTTTTTAATTTTTCCATAAACACACAAAAAACTGGTTTTTTCAGTTTATCAGCTTTTTAAAAACTCGCTCTAAATCTATTTTATAAAAAAAATTTTTTATTTAAAAAAACATTAATAATAGAGTGTTTTATCGCAGAGGGCTTTGTCCAACAAATAATTACCCCAAACGATATAGATTTGCTTCCCTAAATAATTACACCTGGCCCTGGCGAAAAGCAAACAATGTGTATATATGGAATGTTTTTTAAAAAAACACCAAAAAACCCATTCCAGAATTGTGTTTCTGTTTCATCGGCCGGGAATGCAAAGGGTTTTGAGGGAACACAGTTACACAAGGGGGACTTTACCCGAAAGCAAATGTCCCCAAGCTCACTCTGGAATGTTGACAATCCTGTTATGATAAAAAAATTGTATTTACGTGTTTTTTTCTGTAGTTTTTTAAGGCTTAAACTTTACTGAAAGAATGTCAAAAAAATTATTTATTGGGGACGGTACGTAATGGCGGGTTCTAAAAAATAAAATAGTATGCCAAAAATACCCGACAATTACGCCCAAAAACGCCAACCCAAAAGCCGTTTGAGTTAAAATTTCGCGGGTTTAGGTTAATTCAAATGAAAACAATCCCTAAAAAAAGAAAATAAAAAAAATATTTTTTAGTGCCCCCCCCCCCAAACTTAGTAAGAGTCTCACCAAATTTAAAATGAATGGTTTTCCTATGCCCAAAGAAATTCGCTTCATACGCCCAAGGGCCCCCCAGTACAAAAATAAAAGTATACCCTTCTTATGGGACCAAATGCTTTGGGTTTCCCCCCAAAAAAAAAAAATACAATAAGGGGGCGTTTTTTAATCGATTTTAAAAAGGCCCCCCAAACTAGATTTGAGCAAAACGTTTGAATCTGGTTTGGGCGATTTTAAACAAGTATTTAAATCTTGCCGTTGTGGCAAAATTTTCTAGTCGAACCGCCCCAGTAATCGTCACAAAGCCAAAAAAGCTATACGAAATAAAAAATATTGATTAGGGATTTTTGGGAGAGTTAAATTCCTTTATTTTAAATTTAGGCCCTTCCAAAAAAAAGGAAAAGCACCCCTTTAGGGGTGGGTTTTTACAAGTAGTTTAGTGTAACTCCACATTTTAATGTTAGGAAATAACTAACTTTTATGGTAATCAATCCAGGGAAAAAATTAAAAAAAACATCCCCAGGGTCCGGGTTTTTCGAACCCTTGGGTTGGGTGCTTTACACCTAAGCTACCGAAAAAGATAACTTTAATTTCATCTGGGGTTGTTTAAATACATTGGGAGATCTGTTTTTAAAATATATAGTAAAAAAAAATAATTGAGTTTTTATTCCCCATTTCCTTTTTTGCCAACCCCAAAATGATATTTTAATAAGTTTAAAGGGGCTCTTTTTTTTAAGGCTATTTGGGCCCCCGTTTTTTTATTTTTCCAAAAAATTTCTTTCCCAAAATCAAAATATAGTGAATGGCTTTGAAACCTGCTATTTTAGAAAAAACCCCAAAAAAATATTTTCAAAAATTTTTTTTGACCCGGGACACGGGGCCCAAAATCGCCACCCCGCCAGTACCCGGAAAAAAGAAAAAAAATTTTAAAAAAAAAAAAGTTTTTTATTTTTTAAAATAGCCAAAGGTTTTTAAAGCATTTACTATATTTTTTACTGGTTTGCATATTTTTTGGGAAAAAAGAAAAACCGGCCCCCCGGGCGAATAGCCCAACAAAAAACGAAAACCGCCCTGGGCAGGGAAAATTTTAAAAATTGATGTCGAATATTTCAATTTCAATTCTTAAAAAAAGAAACATATTGAAACCCAAATTATATTTTACAAAAAAACTGTTTTTTCCCTTTGGCTTTTAAATACCAAAATCAAGATTTCCTACTAATACTAGGCTAAAATTTAAAAAAAATTTTTATTTTTTAAAAGGGTGAATATGTTAAAAAAAATTGTAAATAATTTATTAAGGAGAAATTTAAAAAGGATCCCTTTAAACAGTCAATAAATCATTCGCCATTAACCCATCCTTCGTAAATGCACAGTTTTAAAAAAAAAATTACACCCCAACAACAAAACCCAAAAAAACCCTTTTGGTTTTTTTCTTGGTACGTTAAAAACCTTGTGATACACAAAAAAACCCCAAAGTAAACAAATTTAAAAAAAGCATCACTACACATACAAAAACCCCAAAACTACAAATCCGAAGAAAATATTAATAAAAACCTTTGGGGGAAAGGGGTAAATCTTTTTGGAACCCAAGACAAAATAGCCCCTTAATCCCCTTAACACAATTCCCAAAATGATTTTCAAAGCATCCAAAACTTAAAAAAATTTCGATGTAATCTCACAAATGGCTTTTGCATTTAAAAAAATTCTTATTACTGTACAAAACTTAATTAAATTTAATTACCCAAAACATAAATTTTTAACCCAAATTTTTTCATAAAAAACACCCCAAAATCAGTAGACAATAATTTTTTAAAACCCGTCTAAAAAGATCCCCTAGATCAGATCATTAGAATTTAAAAACTAAAAAACTAAAACAAAAAAAAGGAAAAAAAAGGATATGAAAAAATCAAAAAACCCTTTTTATTAAAAGTTCTCACTACCCAATTTAATAATCCCCTTTTTAAAAAAGAAATTTTATTTAAGCTAAAAATGAAACATCATTAGATCTGTGGATAAAGAAATTTAGATCAAAATTTTAAAAAAAAACTAGAAAAAGGGAAAAGGATTAAAAAACCAAAGAATTTTTAAAAACAAATAAAAGTAAAAAGTTTTTCTGCCAAATTAGGCAACCAGGGGAAAATTTTAAAATTATGGGTTTTTTGGGGTTGGTTTTTTAATTTTATTAGATCAGGGAAAATCCCGATTTTGATTTTAGTAATAAGAATGGAAAAAGAAGAATTAAAAACAAGCTTTTAAAAACAAAATCAAAAAATTTTCTGTTTGAACAGTTTTCCCAACAAAAAAAAAAAAACAAAAAAATTAACATTTTAAAAAAATCTCATATAAATGCATTACATCATAATTAGGCATTTTAATGGCCCTCTCAAAGCGTTTGGTGACCAAAGTCGTTTAGCACACATATTTTTCCGGCAGTGGTGGCCCATTGTAGTTAAGCACGAGACTCTTGATTCGGAAAAGGGCCCCGGAAGAAGTCCGCTTACCGGCATCCTTTTTTGAGTTTTTTTTCGGGTCTTTTTCAGTCATTTTTTGCGGGAAATCGGGGATTTTAAAAGCCTTAGGACATCCCTTCACAAATTTTTTCATACTCTATATAGTAGTTTCGTAACCCCGGGGGAGGGGGGTTGAATGTGCAATGCCCCCATGGGCAGATTTTCATGAAAAATTTAAAAAAAAAACATTCCCCCGTCTGTCGGGTTTTTTTATAAGAATCATTTTTTACCCTATCATAAAAATTTCAAGAGCACTGGAAATTAAAGAAGCTTTTTTATATAAAATATCGACTTTTTCCGAATTAATTAATTGAGAAATTATCCGTAGATGGGAACAAGTAAAAGTTAAAACAATCCATTAATCTCTCTCTTTCGGATACTTTTTTTTGTAGGATGTCCGTTGTGTTTTGTGAGGTACACATCAGTTTAACCCCTTGTGAGTTGTGACTTTCTTCAGGTAGCTTTTAACTAGGTTTTTAGGGTATGAGGTAATTTGGAGGGAATGAAGGGAATAAAGACTGAAGAAACAGAATTGCAGGTGGAGGGATTCAGACCCCTGACTTTCCGATGCAAGTCTCACGCGTTTGGCACGAATCGTGTGGTTCGCAGTCGCCCTCTGTGTGGGGTCATGAGTTGGGCGCTTTGGGGTGATGCCGGCAGAATCAGACGTGTCCCCTACAACAGACTCTCACTGAAGTATGCCATACGATATCGAAAAACGTGATAAGCCATAATTGTGAGAGCCCGGTTTGGTATGAGTTTTAAATTTTGTCTTATTTTAAGTATTGGGACTCTTGGGACAATTGTGGCTTTAACACTTGGAAATTTTCCGAGACAAAAATTAGGGAAAAAAGAGATTACACTAGATTCTTTTTCAGTTCGCTTAGAATTTATGTGTGTGTTTATCATAATTTTTTGAACTTCATTTTTCCTTGAATTTAACAAATTTAAACCTAATAAAAACTGCCTTACCTATTTAAAAAATGTTTGTGAATTTAAAAAGTTTTTGCTTATTTTTTTTTCATTTTTATTTTCCATTGCGGGTTTTTTTT
>JAMZAV010013446.1:0-52405 GCA_024449915.1 Sweltsa coloradensis | reverse complement strand
AAAATTTAAAGACAACCTGAAGTTTTGGGCCCCCCGATTTAATTTCTGTTTTTTTTCAGAGGCCTGCATATAAAATTTCGTACTTCTGCTTCCACCTCTTCCAATTCTCTGCTATGTTTCCTATAAAACGAGAGTTCCTGAGGGGGACGAAATTCCATGCTTGTTTTTCTTATTATTAAGCTAGGCCTTTACTTTTTTGACAGGAGCACGTTTTTACTTGAGTTAGGTTGACATTTTTTTTATTGAAATCCCGTGAGCACTGGTTTTTTTCTTATCCCACCGCTTGCCACCATTTTACATATTTTATCTACATTGTTATATGTAGGATATAGATAAGGATAATAAGAAGTATGTACTCACGTAATAAGCTCAATCAAAAGTTTATTATCACTTTATATTCAAGTTAGACATTTTATATTCCTAGGCTCTAGCCCAAGTGGTGCCAACTGTCGCGCCAACAACTCTGAGAACATATTAACTTATTTTCGCAGGTTGACAAACACTTTAGAGAGTGCACATATGTGACACGGACCACTACCGCTGCTCGCCCGTAGCGCTGATAAACGTCAGTCCGCAGCTTCTTTCTGAGTTTCCCCTCGTTAATTCTCTCGTTAGTACTCGATTTTTAGATCATCTTCTTTCTTGACACTTCGCTCGATTAGTTGGCGGGAGCCATTTATACTCATGTTTCAGGTTGCGCAGCATTAGGTACGCTCCGGATTCCCATCAAAGTTTCCCGGCGGATCGCAATTTTTCAAATACATCCGTGAAAGCCATGACATATGCATTTAAAAAATGAAAAATTATCATGTCTAATGTCCTTTAAAACTGATCCAGGAGAGGCAAGTCTTCTGTGAACACCAGAGTCTTCAAACACTTGGCACAGATTTTCCCACGCCTGTTTTGCCGTTGTAGGTGTCCTTACATGCAGCAGGAGACTTGGTTCTATCATAAAGCTCAGGATTCTTCTCGCTGCCTTGTCCATGTCCTTTTGACTGCTGAGGGGTTTTCATTGAGAAAAAAATGGTCAAGTGAAATTTTGTTCATGGACCACCCCTCCAAGTGTAGCTCTATGAGATATTTCCAATCACCCAGTTTTTCTTGCCCTTAAGTTTAGCAAAGGCGGAAGAGAGTTCACAGACGGTTGGACTATTACCGTAGGCACTTGATCTGACTCCATTTTCGACTTCCTCTTGCGTGGTTGGCATGCGACCTAAAACCCCACCATGTGCACTCGCGTTTTTTTTTTGATAAAAGTTTTTAACACAAACACACGAAGCATTTTCGTCTCAACTCAACAATTAAACTTCAGAGAAAACGTTCCCTGGGCCCATGACCTATTAAATATTAGGATTGTTCCTTGGATCGTGATTAATTGTAGGATATGACACGAATGCGACCACAGTTGAGTAGAGAAATAACCGGAAGTTTAGCTTTATTATATTATACGGAAATCACGTGGTACAAAGCAGTGCGGGAAAAATTCAAATACTTAAAATTATACTGAACTCTAGAAATCTAATAGATGAATATCAAATCTTAACATAATTGACTAAGGTCCACACAGATTCTTACACCACCTGCTTTCTTTGGGACAACCACCATTCCAGCACACCATGGAGTTGGTTCCTCTATTGGAGATATTACTCGGGGCCCTCACCATTCTGTCCAGCTCCTCCTTCACCTGTTTTTCAGTAACGGTATTGGAATTTCTACGAGGCACTGACACGGAATATGGTTTGGCATCTTTCTTCATTGCAATGTGGTATTCACCATTAACCTTACCTAGGGCCATCAAAAAGTTAAGGCTCACCGGTTTGACTTACGCCTGCACCGGAATTTTGTTGATCCAAGACAGCATCTCCAAGGCTTGTATGGCAGGCCGTCCCGGTAGGGGTTCCTGTTGACTTTTCATTATGAAAATCTCCTGGACTGCCCTT
Source organism: Sweltsa coloradensis (assembly GCA_024449915.1). NCBI lineage: Eukaryota > Metazoa > Arthropoda > Insecta > Plecoptera > Chloroperlidae > Sweltsa > Sweltsa coloradensis. The sequence continues at coordinate 50,465 of JAMZAV010013446.1, read as the reverse complement.
TGATTTTCCCATGCCATAGTGGCACTTACCTTTCCCACAATTGGTAATGGTGTTTTTCCCGGTCCATATAGTTTGTTTATCTGTACCTTCTAGTTTTACAGATGGCGTCAGTTTTTCCATTATAGATTGTGGAATAAACTGACGTCGGCACCTGTGTCAATTTTAAACTTAACTTGCAATTCGTTAATCTTAACGATTGCGTACCATGCATTTTGAGAGCACACCGTGTTAATGTTTGAATTGACGCAGCTAGTCCTAAGTCTACAGTTACTTCGCCTAAAAAATTCTAATCCATTATTGTCAGAGCCTTCCTTTACCTCTGCAACGCCCTTGTTCCGACATGCTGCTGCCCATGCCCCTTTTTTTTGCAACTTCTGCAAATAGCATTTCGAGCAGGGCACTTATCCGCGGGATGTTTTTCCTTGCACCACCGAAACATTTGTTTGTGTTGAACTAGGCCCACGTGCTTCAGAATGACCAGCCGAGGGGTTATGCCTATTCTGAGCATGCTTACCTTTGTTCTTATGCTTGTCTTTATTTACAGCGTCCACCTTGTTGTAGTTTTTATCTGGGTCTTTTGTATATCTTGTCGTACCACTCCTTGTTGTTTTTTTATGTTTTTACTAGCCCTTACCTTTGCAACCGCCTTCTCCAGTGTGAGAAACAGGTCCAGTTGTAATATTTCAGACAACTTATTGTCTAATATACCGATGACCACCGGTCCCTAATCAATTTTGTCAGCAAGTTGCCCATATTGGCAATGCTTTGCCAGACGATGCAGGTCTGTGACAAATGTCTCAATGCTTTCCCCTACCTGTTGTAGGCGTTTATTGAAACGCGCCCGTTCGTATATGACGTTTCTCCTAGCCACGAAGTGATTTTCGAATTGGTCAACGACCCCGGCATACGTGTTTTGCTCGTCCTCTGTGAGGCCTTACCCTAGCTAGAATGTCCTCCGCCTCGTCCCCCATTGTTTTAAAATAAGGCTTTGATTTTGATCCTCCTGGCTCTGTGTATGCAGGCCTGAAGTTTTTCTAAATCTTTTCAAACCGCCTAAGCCACTAGGCCAATCCTCCGGACACTGGAAATCGAACGACTTAGGCGTTTCAACGTGATACGAAGCCCTAGGGCCAGTCTGGCCTGGGCCTAGACCTGCCCCTTCCCCGCCGTTTTTTCCCAGTCTGGCATGGCCTAGCTTAAGTTTTACTACTTACAGTTGGTTTAGTTCTTTAGAAACCCACCTGGCACCATGGAAAGTTGGGGAATACAGAGGGTTTCACAATGATCGACAATACTTCTTGGGCGACGTTTATTGAGAGTGTCTTTCATGACATAGCTACCATGACGCTCAGCAAGCGCGCGAGAATACACGGCGCCCTTTAGGACACTAGGCGGCGCTGATGGCGGCGCTAGATTTTAAAATGTGTTGTTTAAAAAACCATAATAGCACAGAGGGGAACCTGATAGTGAGCAAGTTAGGGGATTGGGTTGACCTTCCAAAGGAGGGGAACATGGGGGACAGCTCGGGCACAGGGAAGGAAGGACCCTACGGTAGTGGGGATGTGTCCCCCCTTTGGGATGTGTATCCCCAGGAGCAAACTCATGGAAAAAAGAGGTAGATCCATGACCAGTGTGGTTTGAAGGGGAAAATAAAAGATGAGGGAACATGGGGGTCACTGAAAAAAACTGAGGGAAGTCCTGAGAGAGATTGTATTGTATTGTATTGTATTGTTCTTTATTGCATGTTAAAATTCACATTTTACAATTATTGGTCAAGCCCCCAATGAGCCTAGCGGGTCGCTATAGGGGGCTTTCAGCAATGGATTACAAAAGGTGAGAGGTGAAGCAAGCCAAGATACATGAAATATGAAATTTAAGGATTTGCAGCATTTTTTAAGACCCCTATAAAGTATGAACTAAATTGACTACCCCTAATAATGTTAAGAAATTAAATTAAAGTACAAAAGTCAGTAGAAATCTGAAATGAGTTAATATGTGAATTTAGGCCAATTGGCCTAGGCATGACATAAATCATTTTTTTTTGTTTTTTTTTTTTGTTTTGTTTTTTTTTTGTGGGCCCTATGGAGACTTATAAATTTTTTAAATTTAAAATATCCTTGTATTATTGGTAGTGAGTAATGAGTATTATTCCATTGTTTCCAGTTCCCTGTGTGTATTTAAGAAAGAAAAAAACTTTAACTTACAGCTGAATAAATGAAGACAAGGGTAAGAAAAAATTGAACACAAATGTAATAAAAATATTATGTACCTACCTATTTAATGCATGGTATTAATATAATCTATGCAATGCTTTTGATGTCGACTGTTCACATATTTAATTTATATATTTACCAAGGTTTAATTATTGGGGAAAAAAAATCTGAAGCTGGGAGAGTTTTCAGTTTAGTCCCCTAGGAGCAGTTTTTAATTTTTTTTTGAAGTACCAAGACCATGTGTGGAAGACAAGGATTGATAGCATTCGGCAAGGATTGTATATTTGGTACCATGGAAATAAAATTTTTCCCGTTCGATTTTACTGAAGAAAGGGTATAGGTTATTTTATTTGGGTTTTGGGGGTGACCTTAAAGGTGTTTGCGGGGGTGGTGTTGTATAGATAAAATTTTATTGACATTTTATGGAAAATTAAGCAATTTCATATTTTTTAAATTTAGTTGATGTTTAGAATGTTGCTGTTTTTTAAAATGGTTTTTAGGGGTTAAAAGGGTAGGGTTTTATATTATTTTAAAGGCTCTATTTGAAGGACTTTAAGGGGGTGCAAGTGGGTTTGATAAGTATGCCCCAACAACATTTTTAATACTGAGCTGAGAATTTTGAGAGAGAAATGAATACTTCTCCTGACGGATGGTGGAACACGTAGAAAATTTTTAAAAGAATTCCAATGATAAGGAAATTTTTTTTTAAACTGGTTATATAGCATCCCTTTAGGTGTTTATCAAAAAAAATTCCCAAGTACTTTTATGTCAGCTTCAGAAAGGAATTTTTCCAGAGTGGGAGTTTCCTATGTGCTCGATTTTTTTGTGTAGATGAAATGTTTATTAAATTTTTTTTTTTTATATTAAGGTAAGTTTGGATTTAAGTAATTCTGAGATAGGTTAAGATATTTGAGTCTTTTGAAAGAATCTAGATCTGGCGAAGTAGAAGAAGAAGAGTCGTCAGCAAAAAAATTGTAGTCTTCCTTTGAGCTTTAACTTTCCCGACTGTTAAAGTAAAATTTGGAAAAGGATTGCCCAGTGTAGATCCCTGGGGAAATCCCAAGGGGGTTTGTTAGTTATGGAGGGTTTGAATAAGAAACAGGAGGGAGAAAACAGCAACCTGCAACCAAAACAAACAAATTTTTCTAAAAGATGATTGAAAAGTGTTTTTAATATGTAAAGTATATTTTTTTTTGTAATTGGTCGAAGATTTTTCATACTAAAAGAATGTAAAAACAGGGGGCCCTGATTTTAAACCTAAGGTCAAATTTTGGACGTAAAATTTAAAAATATCTACTCATTTGAGAACTGTCACAGGCCCGTGCTAATTTTGTTTATTTTGATGGCACAACCCTTTCAATCAAAGCAGAATATCGCTATTTTTAAGAAAACAAGTACCCGTCACAGATAAGCAAAATGATTATACAAATGTAGGGAAATCACAAACAAAAAACTCGAAACCCTGGCTGGCCTAGATATAGTCAAAAAAGCTATCATGATGCACATTGAAATATCAAAGTTAGCCCGGAACTAGCCAACCAAGGGTCCTTGTGAGTGAAATGCATCAATTATTATTCTTAAGGGCAGGCCAATGCTTCTGCCACGATACCCGAAGTGTGGGGCTAGGGTCGGTTTAAGGGATAAGCCTACATTAAAGTGGAACTTCCCCCCGGGCCTGAGCCTAATAGGCCACACATACAAAATGGGAAAAAAAAAAAAAATATAAGAGTCACCCAATTTGACAAAGAAAGTAGACCTGCCAACTGGCCCACAGGTTTCAAAGAAAAGCATATTATGTCTAGCCCCTGTTGCTATTAAAACCATCAACAGATTCCTACCACTAGTCGGCCTCTGCAATAACGATGAAAATAATTTTCCAACACTCGAAAGTAGCATGGTAAAAAATAGAAGTACCCAAAAAACTGATACAAGATCAGACCCAAACAGGCAAACAGCTCATTACCCTTGGCCACAAAAGCTTAGACCAAACCCAAACCGTGGGAAGGATATTGCTGTTACCGTCAATAAACAATTAGTGAATAAAGTCCTAAGCGACTCTATGTTTAATGGATGTCTATACATAAATGATGCCAATACCTACCAGCTCACTACTTACCCAGGCAGCCAGCCACATCAACTTATGAACAAACTAGAGGCAAAATATCCCGATTGTACAGTGGATAAAGTCATACTCCACAATGGGACAAACTCCCTTGCATCTATGGAACCATCGGCAATTGCTGACAGCATTTACAACTTAATTGAAGCGGCAAAAAAGGCATACCCAATAGCGAAAATTGTATACACTAGTATCATTTACCGTAGAGACATCCCTGACTCAAAAGTAGACTCCACGAACAGCAAAATACATTTAATTTGCAAAACTCTGAACACAACTTTCATCAACTCCAACAAGTGGATCTCAAAATCTGAATTATCTAAGGGAGGACTCCATCCCAGTAAAGATGGAGCCTACAAACTTCATAATATGTTGGTCGAGATCTGCGACATTATGGATTGGTCTCCTAACCAGGAAAGAGTTAAGCCTATGACAAATGACCCAATAAATATACAAAAATTCGATCCAAATCAGCTCTTATCGAATCGGCTAGGCCAGCCTCGAAGATAAAGGACAAAGACAGCAGTAATTTATATGCAGATACGGAGATGACTGTCTTAGGGAAGTTAAAAGACAATGATTTGTCAGATGTGAGAGACACCAATGTCATTAGTGACCCTCAAAGTCAATAAGTCCCGGCGATAATGTGCTGACTCCTTCATCTACCAACCAACTGTGGAGACGTCTCATCTGAAGACCATTGTGTCCACGTTTGTCCCGACATTCTACGAGTTGCCCGGCTAAGGATTGTGGACGCGTGGGAACCTTTTCCCCCATCAGTCGTCGCCATGAACAAACAATCCATGGTCAACACAATTGAAACATTCTTTTACCAACATGAATCAGCTGATCTCAGGACACTCCTAGACAGTCACTTGGATAGCTCAGACAAGCCTCTCAGACCCAATTAGCCTCAGTGCAATGGCGGGCCTGAGGGTTTCAGGTGTGGGACAGAGATATCCAACGCAACACTGACCAAAGGAAGATACAGTCATCGGGAATGCTAACAGTTCTCTGGAAGACTCAACTGAATATTACACTCGTAGGCCTACATTGGAGAACCCAGCAGACAGGTTGTATCCAGCTGAGATGGACCTCACCTCCACTAGTGACCATGACACTGTTTCAGTCCAGTATAATTTGAAGAGATCCGCACAGGTGAATCATCTGAGACGGCTTTACTTTCGGACGGATGCTAATACCAGCTCCTTAGAAGTCAAGAAACTTACTTCCACAAAATGACAACCCGAAGTAGTGGGTAATAGGCGGTTTTTCTCTCAATTTTTAATTATCAACAATGACGGTATTAATGATACGTTAGGGTCTCGGTCAGAACTTAAATTCAAAAACCATGGTCCCCCAGAGAGCTAGTTGATATTCTTACTGATCCATTATAGGAGAAACAAAACAGGCATCACCATAAATGTTTAGATTTCTCTCCTCTTCATTAAGACATCTAAAACACAAGTCAAACAAATCCAAATCAAATTCGATACTGATAAATCACAGTAAAACAAAACACCCCCGTTAAACAAAATCAATCTTCCAATTTTCAGTGGATTCAAAAACCATTTCCACAAACCTACCAAAATTTAAAACCAAACCAATCCCTAGCCTTCACAACATGTACAAACTGCTAAATCCCCCAGCTCAGAGCTCTAACTCCGCCCCCCAACCATCCTTTCTTCTAAGACCAAACAGACACTCCAATCCCAACATATTACTAGGAAAACCTTAAGGTCCCGCCGCGTTTGTTGGATGAGCGTATTGGTGCATTGAGCTGCCATGGGTTATGCGAATTTTTCGGTTGTTCGTTGGAAAATCCATTACTAGTTGATTTTTTTTTATTAAATTAAATTAAATTAAATTAAATTAAAATTGACTTTACTTTTTTAATTTATTAATCGTAATTGTTAAAAAAGATCGTAAATTGCGTTTTTTAAGATAATAATTTTCTCGATTTCGCTCAAATTTTAACCTAATATATAATTCATAAATTAAGTTCTGCGAAAAACATTACATCGGAAAAGCATGTAGTTGTTTATTAAGTCAAGAAATTGTTTACAAAGAAAAAAACCCGTAAATTTCGATTTTTATGATAAATATTTTTCAATTGAGCTCAAATTTCACAAGAATTCTAAATTCATAAAATAAAGGTTCTGTGCAAAATCATTAAATCGATAAAGCTGTAAAGTTTTGTTCGGTCTAACGGTACCCGATGAAGATCTAGATTCCTGAGACAAGTCAAAATGTCTTTTTGTGGGAGTTAAGTGTCTTTTTGTGCGACTAATACTGGTTTTAATTGCTATTCCACAAGGATTTCTCCGGAAAGTACATTTTACTCCCGTGGAGTTTGAACCTCGTTGACCAACCACAATTCCGAGTTTTGAAGATTCAGCCAATAGGGTAGCTAAAAGAATTCGGAAATACCAAACATAGAAAGGGGTTTTCTGAGATATTGGAAGACGAATCCTAGAAAATATGAATGGAAACCGCAACGTATTGTGACCACAAAGGAACAAATTTTTTTGTACAGTGATGAATGTTATCTTTCGATGTGGTAGCGTTAGACCGAACAACTTTAGGGTGTTATAAGTCAGAAGGAATTTTGAAAAAATCGAAAAAATCGTAAGATTGGGCGATTTCTCATGAGAAATATTTTTCCGATTGCGCTCAAAAACGTGGCAGTTGTAAGTTCAGAGATTTTGAAGGCCTCCATAAATTTCATCTCAATCGTAGTATCGGTTTACCGGAATCGTGCGGACAAACAGACAAAAATACAAAAACGAAACAAAAAAGAAAAAAAAAGAGAAAAAAAAAAACTTCCGTCCGGATTTTTTTCTCCTATGTAGTAGAATGGAATCTTCGCTTCGCTCATCCAATTAACTCATAATCCTATGATACTTGCAACTTAATGTTAGATCCGGTCAACAACAAAATGGGGAACTCGAACAATTCTTGCAGATTCATCTCGCCGAGTTATTTGTATCTCGAAAATTGCTCACCCCCGCTCTAGTACTAATTCTGCATGCCGGGTATGCAAACATTACAATTAATGCTAGATCTATATCTACATGTGGGGTCGGCAATCCTCTCTAAACACACCAAACTAGAGCCCAATACTAGGCCTAGAGTCAATCTGCTCTGAATTGATTTGTGAATGTACTGGTTGCCGTTGGAATCTACATACTGACTCATCAACCATACTGCCGTATACAGATCTCCATTAGGCCAACTATCAATATTCCTTAGATTAACTTAGAGACCCTTATAAAAACGTCACAAAACGTTCCATAAGGCAAAAATACCGTCGTATGCGGCGACTTTAACATTCTTTGCCAAATCACGAGCGCCGCGACCCTATTCCTTGATCTTATACACTCATTTAACTTACACGAAACAATTCCTAACACCACACCGTACACTTGGGTCAAGTCGTCAGTCTTATTGACAACTCATAACCTCTCTAGACCCTTCCCCTTTACTAAAACAAATACCTTCACAGAGGCCACACATCTCAGGACCATTGTGCCATACCATGCAACTCAGTTCGCCCATAAATGCCCTCCGCACTTGGTTTCTCTAGAATATTTTGAGTCAACACAAATACAAATCACTTTATAAATTTACTTAGTAGTGAAAGAATGGGTCTGACATTGCTGACTATGAGCCGATACCAACCAGATGTTTCAACCAATTCTTAATGATCCTGCTTACATTAATTTTATACAGCATGCCCCCTTGGTTAGCAAAGGCAACAACAAAAAAAACTAGTTCTGGTTATCAAACATCCAGAAAGCAAGGGCCAAAACTGCGGACATTACACTACCATTTGCCAAAACATTCACCCACCGACCATCAACTTAAACATGAGTATCGTCATTAAAAAAGTTCATGCCTTAACATCAGACAAGCTAAACGACAACATCATATCAGGTTAATCTTCTGGCAAATAACATACGAAAGCTACATGCAGATAGCATGCTCCAAACCTAAGGCCCCTATCCCTAGAAAATCAACCTTACGATCAACAAGTAGCGAATTCCAACTCTGAGACCCAAAAGTAAATATCAAATCATCTAGCATGAGTTGCTTTATCATGCTGGTATCACAGTCGACCTCAGACACAAAACCAACTCCACCTCATACCTGTGTCCCATCGAGAATAGCCGGAAATTTAATTCAATTTTTCTCCATCCACCACCATCATGAAGTAGCCGCTATCATCAAAATTCTGAATAACAAACGTTCAGCAGGCCTTGACAATGTTCCTGGATCTGTGTCTTGCAAAAATGTGGAAGTATTATATCTCACCCACTAGGCATTTATCATAAATTCTCCTTTTGTACATGGACTGTCCCCTCAAGCTCAAAGAGGCCAAAGTATCCCGGATATATAAGCAAAAAGGAACAAGCGCGAGATCCTTTACAATTATAGGCCCATTTCCTTAACCTCCTCTTTCTCTAAGTTTCGAAAAAATCATGTACTCCCGTCCTTTCATGCCTTTCCTTTCCAAACACAATTATTCTTGCAAGAGTCAATCAACACGGTTACCAAAAGGGCAAATCAACCATAACTGCCATCTTCTCATTCCTATCTGCACTATACAAGGCACTTTGGATCATGGCGACCTGGCTATTGGATCTTCTACGACTTGAGTAAAGGCGTTTTGATACCATTGACCATGGTATACTTCTCTCAAAACTGAATCTCTAGTATCAGAGGTTAGCCAATATGTGGATTGCATCATTTCTATCAACCGTTTTCCAGGTAGTAGAACTTGATAATATCGATGACAAAGAGTGCAAAAATTACTAACTTTCAACTCCACGGGGGGGGGGGGGACCCCTTAAACCTTGTCTGTGGTGTCCCCAAGAACGGTCCTAGGGCCCCCATTCTTCTACTTTTATGTAACGACCATGCCCAACACATTTGACGTAGGCATACTGACGCAATTTGTAGATGCTCAAGTCAAACCTCTTACTGCAACCAGAGATGGGCTTGCAGAACCATACTAACTCAAAATCCAAAGCAAACGCAATGTTCCCCCCCCCCAGAATACGTAAAAAATAACCTCTCTCCTTTAACCAACCAAACTGTGTACTTAACTTCCCTCACCTCAGCCCCCCGGCGAGTTAGTCCCTAATTCGCATTGATGGCAAAACGATTATGAAGCTGACAACGTGAAATTTCTTGGCATTACACTCTCGGAGAACTTTGATTGGTCTGCTCATATCGAAAGAGTATCTCCACAATAAATAATGGGTGTTTTAATGCTCAGGAGGATGAAGCAGCAATTGTTGAGCATAGCAGCCGACATATTGGAAATTAATATCTCATGCCCAATCCACTCGCACATCTCAATACGGGCTTCTGATTCTGGGGTAATGTCATCACAAGCTAATCGTGTATTTTTACCTCCCAAAAACGAGCTATACGCATCATCACAGGATCCTCATGGCAGAGATCCTGCCGTAAATCTTCCCCAAATTACATTCTTACCCTGGTAAAGTACCCTTATACAACTTGCCGCTATTTTTGTACGTTCACATTCTGAATACTTTCCTTACAACTCATCCATCCTTACTTATAACACCCTTGCAAATTTCTAACATCCATGTCCCCCATCATAAATCCTCGCAATCTTCCAAAGGACCTCTTTACGCCTGCCTCGCCATATCAATAAAACGGCCAAACACATCAGAGACATCAAAATCATCTACATTTTATTAGCAAATTAAAGCATTTCTAGTAGAAAGAGCATTTTACGCACTAAATGTTCCTAACAGATTAACCCTTCTCCTCCCTACAAACTGTCCTTAATAGATCCGTACTATAGGCTAGGCCCTACACTATATATAAATTCAATAATAATACCTTTCATAAAACTCATTATATCATAGGATGGGCTACCTATTACTCATTCATTTTTTTTCATTTCAATACTCAATTATTCATCAAATAACTCAATCTCAAATACCTGGTACTAGTATACCATACTAGTACTAACTAGGCCTATACATCTACCTTGATTCTCATTGAAATTTCTCATTCTATTTGATTATTTATTTTAGTATATTATCAATTTACCTGTTCTCCACTCTAACTTTCCCTTTAGATCATACTATAGGCCCTACACGTAGAATTTTAAATTCAAAACTATCCCTATAAACATAAAACATAATACATAACATATCAAACCATATGCTATCGTTTTATACTTATTATACATCTAGTTTATGAACATCGTTTGTAATATATCATATCGTAACTCATTTCATTTTTTCATTCATTATTCAATTAATCATTCAAACAACTTCTATTCTCAATACTAGTACTATAGGTAGCCTACTAATAAAACATATAACTTTATCACATAAAATACCATTTTTTTTGATTATATCCATTTCTATATTAGTAAATTTTTAAATTTCCATTTCCCTACAAACTGCACCATTATAGATTCGACTACTACGCGTATATATTAACTCAATACTAATGTCCATTTCGATAATCATTATATCATATCATTGCTAGTGTTTGATATTATTATTCATCCAAATAACATCGTATTGTAATCATATCAAAACCAATTACCATTGAATTTTTTCATTTCAATACTCAATTATCTATGCAAAACAACTTCAATTCTCAATAGTATATACCATACTAGTAAATTACATATAACTTGATTCACATGAAATATGCATTCCTGATTTTATCATTCTTTTTTTACCATTTTTTACCATAGTTTTAGTCCTTTCGGAAATGCTATTCACTCCCTCTTCACGAAGAGGTGTTATACTGTAACATGTATTAGTCTTAAGTGAATCAAGATCTACTCTACTCACTCTAAGGAGCTTTAGGGCAAGGAGAGTAGTGAGGAAATAGACTTTGTGCCTCAAGTAAGAAAGGTCGAGGGGGTATTGCTGGGAGTCCAGGGCAGTAGGGAGGACTGCAGCAAGGGAAACGGAAAGGGAGAAAACCGAGATCTACCTATGGACAGAGATGCTTGGGGAAAAGGGATCAGAAGAAGAGACGGTAGATCAACGGAAGAGGTAACAAGGAGAGAAGGAGAGGTGGGTTAATAAAGGAAGGGTAAGGGGATTTGGAGAGGGAAGGGGATCTGAGGGTTTGGGGAAGAAGTGGATTTGGAATTGGAGCGGCAGTGAGAAAGATGACCGTTGATAACAAATGGAAGGATAGACCTACGAGCTACCCGATGGTCACTATGTTACCCTAGGGATGGAACAGGGGGCGGTATTGAGAGGATCCCAAGAGCATTTGGGTACTGGGGGACTCTAGGGTGCAGGGGGCGGCAGCGGTTCCTCGAAAGGAGGGGGCTACAGTCCCCGAAGTACTTAAGGGCGCTTACAATGCGGGGACTGTCTAAGGTAGTAGGGAGCAGGGGGATTGTGAAGGACACCAAGGTTTGGGTCCTTATGGTGGGAACTAATGATATTAGAAGGGTAAAAGGGGGGAGATACCGAATTGCGGCAAGGACGAATAAGCCAGCTGCATAAGGGCATGAGGGCTGCCGGAGTAGGGACCTAGAACTAATCATGGTTCTAGGAATCCTACCCAGGAAAGACATACAGAGGTGGGTCATTGAAGAAATGGATTTTGCACGAGCACGCGTGCAGGTTGGAAGGAGCCTACTATGTGGACATGGAAGACAAGCTAGGAATTGGGGGACCTGGCTAGGATGGCTCCACCTCTCAAGGGAAGGGGGGCATAAGCTGGGAGTTTTAATACACCAGGTAATTGAGGATCAGAGGGTCGCAAGCATGAGGGAGTGGTGGGTGTATGTGAAGGGAGTTGATAAGGGGAAGGGTAAAGGTGAAGGGAAAGGGGAATGGGAATGTGACTCAAAGGGATAGAGGGAGTTTGAAGGTAATTGGACCCACAAGGGGAAAGGGTGACTTATGGCCTAGTCTTAAGGACTCAGCATTGTCCCTACGATCTAAACAATGGTCCTCAGAACTAACAAAGGTCCTTAGATCTACCAATGGTCGCTAGACCTGTATTCAGGGAAGAATGGAGAAGGGATGAAGGACTTCTACCTGTATAGGGGGTAGGACAAATGCTCCCGTCGACAATAATAACAGTCAACATGATTAAGGAACATTGGGAGGAGGTTCACATCTTAGGGAGGGAATGATAAGGGTATATTAATTAATGCAAGGAGCATTAAGAATATAACAGTTTCAGTTCTGGCACTAGTGGAACTTTTATGATGCTGATGTTGTGGGGCAGTTAAACCAACTGGATACAGCATCCTTGATGGTGAAGTGGGGCATACATGATACAATATAATTCAGAAGATACGCGATGGGAGGGGGGGGGGGATGACTATTGGTAGATTAAAGATTGAGCTTAAGGGGAGGGTTGCATGGAAGGAGACTGGATGTGAGTTGATGGGAGTGAAGATTTTTGGAAAGGGAGAGATAAATGGAGGTAGTGGCTGCTTATAGGCCTCCCGTGAAATAGTGACTATGAGGTAGTAATCCTCATAAATGACAGGGTTCAGGGGATATGAAATTTATCATACTGGGGACTTAAACATGCCTTGAGTCCAAGTGGGAGTGAGCGTGGTCCAACATTGGAAGTAAGGCACACAAAGATAGCAATGGCATTTGTAATGAAGGGTTTGAACAAATGTAGAGGGCAGTACAGGGATAACCATAATGGAGGGAACCTGCTTGAACGTAATCCTGGTCAGGCCACTGATTGCTGGTTCGAGTGTACTGTATTGAGGCAATCAGTGACCATAAAGCGTGCTAGCAGTAATAGAGGGAGGAGTCAAATAAGGCCGGGTTAATGGGGAGAAAGACTGTTTGGGTGTACAAAAAGGCATACAAAGTAAGGCATAAGGGGTTTTCTCATGGGAAAACTTGAAGGAATGGAGAAAATCAGGGGAAGTGTTGACGATAAATGGATAAAGTTTTGTGGAGTTATGTAATATAGCAAGGGAGGAATGGTACCGTGCAAGAACGATTAAACCAAAATGGTGACCCCCCTATTATGATCAACATATTAAGGGCTGTCGCTCACCGACAGGGTATAAATAAAATACGTTAAATTACACTAATTTACAACTTGTACCGTTGAATGAAACAATATTCTTAAGTGATGATTTATTTTAGATCTTGGCATTCAGACGCAAAACTAAACATAACATAACATACCAATCTCCCTTGCCACAACAATTGAAAATACACAGCCCTCAACATATTAATAAATGATGGGACTACCCACCCTCTGTGACTGGAATGCTCGGCTATGAACATACCCCCCACGGTGATGTATCCGGCTGCATCACCCAAATGCTCAAGTGTATTGGGCAAACTTGTTTTTTGTGCGTAGCACACACAACTTAATGAACTGGTCTGCGATTAAGGTTCCCTTGGTTGTCTTCACACTACCACTCGAATACTCGTCCTTTTTCCTGGGTAATAATGGTTTCGATCACTCCTTTTGGCCAGCTGGCTCATGGTAGAATTTCCATTGAGCTTTGCAACAATGCACCCGCTTTTGATACATTCCACAGGTTCATGCCATTTTTCCGTTTCACTCAAAGTTGGTATATATTCTTTATCCAACGTTTCCAAACATGATCGCAAGCCTCTGACCAATCCTCCATTGTCCTTCTTAGGATTAAATCATTATCATCAAAGATTCCTGGTACAGATATTCCTATGAATTCCAAGAAGAAATGGTTTGGTGTAAAAGCGTCCGGCTCTGTGGTGTCGACGGTAGCTACATGTGTAAAAGTCTACTATTAACCATAAACTCTGCCTTCTGCAAAGAGTGTTTGAAGCACTTCAAACCGGGGACATCGCGAGTGCAGCGTCACTGACAATGCTTTTTTTACACTTGTGAACCATTCGTTCACCCACATCCTCCCATATAGAGCTGCTGGAGGAATGAAGTGCACTGTAAACCGTACGCCTTCCCTTAGAATGACTTGATCTTTTTGGTATTAGTTGTTGGAATGAGTCTACCAGTGATCAAACTCTTTTTGTCGAGAATTATAATATAAATATAATATCTTTGTTTTTATGGATTGGGGCTATAAATTTTTTCAGATTCACAAAGAAATTTCATTCTAAAATACTTAACCATCTTGTTGATTTTGATTCAGCTTACCTCTGTTAAATAAAAATCTAGTGTTCTAGATTTATTGTTGTATATTTACGTCATTTAAATTCAATTAAGTGGGTGTGACGATTGCTTGAGGCTTAGGCACTGTACGCCATGAGAGATTGTCATATGTCAGACACAAAATTCAAGTTTGCTGACGGTGATTGGTGGGATAGCCGTTAGTTTGGTCATTGGGACGCGTTGAACCGGCCCATCTTGTAGGACAGACAGTGCTTTGCAGGAGGCTTGTAGTGGGCCCAGTAGTGCCATAGAAATTTACGGGAGACCCAAGTGAGTTTTGGGTGTGGTATTCAGTGATGACTCTCTCTAGTGTGGAGAGATTCTAATGGTAACAGAGTTTACATCGTCGGCGAGGGTTTTCGGGCGAGGCATACAAAATAAGAAGTGTTACTAGAGAATCACGTTACGTGTGATTAGACAATTGTGTTTCGGTAAAACGCCGGCGGGGTCGGCTATCATAGGATTGATATTCAAGTTGTGTTAACTACTAAAATCCACGTTGGGATAAGGGCTTACGGGTTAAATAAACGTGCCAAGGTGAAGTCAAAGGCAAATGATCTGTCTGCCGATAATAAGAAAAGCCAGGTCTAGGAAAGATCCCGTTTTAGTTTTTGTCATAACGAGAATCGGAGCGTCTAGGCCGTACCAAGCCATCGAGTGGAGTGAAACAACTGTAAAGTCTAAGCGAGCCCGTATCAGTAATATTGCAATCAATATACACGTTACGGGAATAGAATTAGCTTTGATAGCTATTGTCTATCGTTGATTAAAAAGATTGGGCTAAATTCACCTTTCAATTTTGCGAGTGAATAATAAAATCCTGGAATGGTGTGGAATCTGCGTGATAAAAGACAGGATTGGCGGACCGTCCACTACCACGTGAAGTTCAGCCGGTCATAGTTTATACAGAGTGGACGGGGATACGGTCCCCGATAAAGACGTAGAAACTGTTTTTGACGAATATTTTCTACATAATAATATCTAAAAGTCCCCATTAGAAATATAAAGGCTTCGTTTTATATCGCCGGGAATAAGATTGCAAACTTTTTAAAATGGCGAATCATGGCGCTAGTATGGTCTTTCAATCTGAGATTCGTGCCGTCACACTGAATGACGAGTCAAAGCTGTGATTGGTTATTTGATATGGATCAAAAATAGATCGTTGGATCACGCTAAATAAGATTGCGTTGTTTACAATTGCCGTGACATCTGTCAAAGTGCTATCTGACTGTATGAAAGGTGTTATTTGAACATGTCCTCGAATTATTTGAACAATTTAACTCATTTAGAACTACTTAAGTGAGGTACAGAATTATAAACATACATCAAGATAATTTAAAGTTCGATTATTTAAAAACTTCAAAACAATAAGACTACGGAAGGATATTATCGTGGTAGGACAAGACCGAATCACAAGAGATTACTGGACGGAGACTGGATGTCTTGCATGTTGATTGGATAAGCCGGACTGTTCTTCCAACCGGCATATTGGATTGCAGGGGATTTTTAAAGCTGACGAAGTGATGAGTATTTTTAACAACCTTATTTAAAATTGCCGATCTTTTTAGGCCTAATATCACTAAAATTATTTCAAGGGTATTTTTCAAAGCTGTCAATCTGACACATGACGCAACAATAATAATATTAAAAATTGTATGTATTCTCTAGACAGAAATCATACTGATTAGGTAATACATGTTATGTATTTCTCATATCGAGAATCATCTACCTTGGACGGAGAATCAGCCCAATCTATGACGAACTAGTCTCATTTTAGCTTTGTAATTACGTTTTTACAACTGGTGGTTATTTTTTTCTATAAATTCCTTTCAGTGGGATTTCGTCCGAATAGCAGTGGTGTTCTCCAATGTTGGGGTGGGATTGGTGCGTCCTATTTTTTTGGTGTATGATTGATAGAAATTTCCTTGGCTGGTAGAACCATCTCAGCATAACACATTAGGTAGAGTAGGTTTCCTAGTTCCATGCTTTAGTCAATATTAGTGACTTGTTTAATTTATATTGACCGAACCGTGTGAAGAGAACGTTGTTAGGAAGGGAGCGTAGCAGCCTGTAGCTTATAATGACACCCATGTGGGAGCTTGTAAAATCACTATCCCGAGAGAAATTGTGCGGTTTACCAACCACTCAATTCCTTTGTTGCTAACTCGTCTGATTTCTTCCTGTTTTAAGACCCCTCCAGAGCTATCTTCAACTCTTCGATGGCTCCTCGTAGATTTGGTGCCGTTATCGGGGGGGAATCATTTTCCGAACCAGTTCCTCGACGGGCAAGAATCTCTAATTGCCATTATGGCTGAATCAGTAGAGAGGGTTTCAGCCATCTCCAAATGTACAGCTCTAATTACCATACAAGTATAGCACACCGTATCGATTCTCTCTCTTCTTCCAATGTAACTTCCATAGGAACCCAATAATCAACACCCGGTAAATGTAATGGTTTAATTACTGGAGTTAGTCTTATTTCCATGCAAATCTCTCCCATTTCTGGTGGCTTTGGTAAAAAAAAAAAAAAAAAGGGCTCGCTTGATCCGAACACAGATGGCAGTAATTCACGAACGCGATCGCCGCTCTCATGTTTTTGGAATCCAAAACTGCTGTCCGCATTTCATTGAACACATCTTTCCTGTCCCTTGATGCCCGGCCCCTTTGTGAATCACTTTATCACAACTTTTGTAAATGGAATGCTTTGCATTTAAAATCACTGGATTCTCGTAGCATCAGGGATGACCCTTTCTTACTAATGCGCCCTTGCATTCCTCATGATCCCATCAATATCAAGATATGGATCAAGTTGAATATCTTGCGTGATTTAGAGAAGATATTTCAATGACAACATTGCCATTTCTCTGGAATGAAGTCCCATTGAACTCTCTATCTCATCTTTTCCTTGCATCTCTAGTTCATTAACACTAAGCACTGAATTTTCCTCTCATTTTCTGCGTAAGACAATTGATGGTACCGCATTATCCATGCTGTTTTGTTCTGATTAAGTTCTACAAAAGTTTGAAACATCTTCCACCATCAGGAAGAACAGTGTTGTAAATCGTTACAACGTTAATAGTATTCCAGGTTGATCTCCAGCTCTGTGTCAGCAATACCCCTCAATCGTCAGTGTGCAACTGTGCGGTTCTCTTTTGGCCAATCAGCTTTCTTGTTCTCTAAGGAAGCTAGGTCCATTGTTACCATCAGAGCTGAAGGATGGAATCCACTTGGCGTCTCCCGAGTCGCTTCATCACAACATTATCCATTGTGGAAATCCACTTCCACTGTGGACCCCGTCTGTATTGTCCAATATTTCACCCACTCCTCGGTGAGAAACAAAAGTCTTAAACGTTCTTGCCATCTGAACGTAGCCGAGCAAAGAACCGTTCTGGGTCAGTCCAGAACACAGTTCGCTCAAATCATGCACATCAACCACTCCTAATATCCTCTTGAATCATAAAATCATTCTCCTCCCCATTACTGCGCCTGCCAACTCTAATCTTGGTATCGATATCGTTTTCAAGGTGACACTCTCGTTGTTTAGCTAGTACAAATGCCAACATCCACTGTAGCGATCGTTCGTTTGTTGTGCTAAATACTGACAGCTGCAAAACTCTTTTCGAGCGTCACACAAATACATGGGCGTGGTTTGATCCACTCTTCTCGATAGATAACATCTCGGGATTCGACACTGTTTAACTTTACTGATCTCCATTAACCAACTTTTCCACTCTGAATCAAGTTTCCCAGTCAATTCGTCATCCAGCCCAATTGCAATCTCCAATATCTTGTAGGGGCAAGATTTTGCCTTTATCAAAAAAATGAGCACAAAGCCAAGAGGTCGTAAACCGACACGAGTACACACGTAGTACCCCTCTCGCTTAGTCGGTTTCTTCTTTCCCTGTAGTAGTTGGGATCCAACGGCGGTGTGAACGTTGTAGTGTAATATGAACCTCATCAGTATTGTGTTTCCAGTGAGACCCACCACTCTTTCAACACTCTCCTGATGACTAAGTTTCAACGTCTTATCTGTGTCGTGCTCTCATTGCGGCGTATACTGTCGCAAATACTTGCCGATAACATATCCAATTCCGTATTTTCAAAACCCCACGTCTGTGTACTTCGATAACATCTTTGACTATTTCAATAGCCTCCTCTGACGTCCATGCACTGTCGAGGTAATCATCCACGTAATGTTCTATCGATAATAGCTGTTGCTGCCTCAAGAACTCGTGGCCTTATTTTGTTTGGCATTATAGTTCTTCACATAATGGGCAGAACATGGGGAACATGTGCTCCAAATATCATCACATTCATGGCGATATTCATCTGGGTTTTGCGAGAATCATGTCCATCCCCCTCCCGAGAAATCCTCTAGCATCTCTATCACTTTCTCCTCTTATTATCACTTGATGAACATTTCGCGTATATCCGCCAAACCCAATCGACTCGGCTCGAAATTTTCAATAATGACAGCTACTAAAGAATTAGAATAATCAGGCCTTTGATCAACTTCTCATTTAGACTTACTCACATGAATTTTTTGCCGCTTGGCATCAAACACAAATCTTATCTTGCCTGGCTTATTTGGATGACATGACGCAAAATGTTGCAAATACCAATCTTTGGTGGAGTCATTTGCCATCTCACATGTTGACAACTTAGTCAGCATAACCCTTACGCACGTAATCCCTATTTTTTTCACAATATGCTCGGCAAAGACTGGATCCTTATCCATCTTTCTCTCCATGTTTTCTAGTCTTCGAATGCTGTTTACTTTACTCTCTGAATCTTGAGTTGCTTCCTCTTTCCAAGTAATTCCAGTTTCATATCGACCGTCCGCTTGTTTCGTTGTTTCTTCATAATCTTACGAGCAACGCAAACTGCTTCACCTAGAGCATGGTTTTTGAGATCAATAATCTTTACTTCCAAAAGTCTCGGTTTGAAAGATGCCTTACCAATTGAGTAAATTTCGTCTGATTCATCTTCTTTTGACAAATATGAAGAGTAAATTCATCGCACACGTCCATCATTAATTGTTGGGCATACCATGAAGGATCCATCCAGAGCTGTCCTCGATAGCATGGTGTATGTGTGGACCTCGTCACATTTCCATAGAAGTTTAATCAACTCAGCAATTATCCGCTCCAATCAATATCATAGGCTTCGCATTCTCAAGATTAGGAATCTTGTACCTGTTTTCGATGTTCCCACTTACTTGCTAAGTTTTTACTTTCCCTGTCTGTAACGGGAAGTTCCAAATTCTTCACCGTACGAATGTTTACCCATGTTAAACTTCTTGTTACTCGTGTCCCTGCTACTTGAGATTGACGATCCCGCTGGACTCTTGTCTAATCTCGTAACAGAGTTGGTGAAAACGCAGTTAACCACTGTTTAGACCGACCTTCCAACCCAGCTGATCCGCTAGAGATTCATCCACCCAAAATGTTGTTTGTGAGATCTTCATCCAACATTGGCATATGTTGATTATTTCCCACAAGGTCCGAATAGCTTTACTGGCGTAATTTCAACAGTACTTATCTAATACCGCAGAATGTAGATGGTTGACTACCGCTTGTTGCTGTCTCCTTGACCTCAGGTTGGTGATCTAAATTCAACAATTTGGTTCTGTCTAAGAGTAAATCCCTTTAAAAACCACAAACCGGCTTCTTACATTCCTGTTATAATGTCCAGACTCTAAACGTTAAAACAGACACCTGAATTCCAAGACCCACTGTAACCCGTTTCTTATGTTCAGTTTGCAATATAAAAACAGTCACACACTTTATGACCAGACCTTTTGCAGTAAATGCATCTACTTTCTGTTTACTTGTTGCAATGGTGGGCTACAATATCCGTTTCATTCTTCCTTGTAACCTTATAGCTACCATTTATAATTAAACCGTAGTATTTTGGTTTCACTTCCTACTTTATCTTTATTATGTAGGCTCAAAGTACAAGACCTAAACCAAACTCGCAGCCTCTGCTTCGAATGTCTAGCCACTTTGCAAAATGTTTCATGAGTTCCTGTCTATCACTTAGCCCAGTATTGCGTCGTCCCCACGACAGCTTTCAGGTAGTCAGTGCAACTTCCGTACCAAGTCTTGAATCACTTCGGATTCAAAGGGTGCGCCGGACGATCCAGGTTCTCCCCTTACTGTGAGACTATTCACCAAGCTGGCAAAGACTCAGATCTTCCATTTTGTTGTTTCTGGGTGGAGGAGCATTTCGCACCTTCTCAATTAGTGCTGAAATAATCACAGATCTGGCCTACCAAATCTCTCTCCAATATAGCCATTATTTTTGTCGACATTCTTAGGTGAAACCATCATGGCTTGAACTTCTCTCTTGGCGTTTTCCCGTCAGGCTCTTTGAAGCGGATAATTATTTTCTACATCATAGATTGACAACATTTTTGTAGACTGTTTCATAGCTAGTCACTAAATATCGGCACTCTTCGGGTCTCCACTGAACATTGGTAAATCTCTACCGAATGTTTGTCTCACTAAATATTGCCTACTGTCACTTTGTTTGGTTGCGTAGCACCTAGCTCTACATGTTTGAGAATAGTAGGCAATTATTGTTAAATGCACCTAGCTAAATCGATGTCCTGACCATTGCTAGGCGTCTCTCTATTGATGTTGTTGGAGAAGTTTTAAACCTGGACCCACATTGATACGCAGATAACTCCACTGGATTCGAACAGCGTTTAACTACCAGTTTCAGCATTTTTTCACCCTCACAACACTGGCACATCCTTCGTGATCTCATTTTCAATCACCAACTTCCAGATCGAATTCTTCATCAACTCGCTAACTTTGTCTGGAAAGCCTCTCAATCAAGTTCACGTTGACGTGCAGCGATGTTTTCTTCTTCAGCAGCTTCTCTTCAGGGGGGGGGGGGGGGGGATACGGGCAGTTCAATGTCGATTTTCTTTTGAGCAACATCAATTTTCCAATTGAAGTTTCTTCTGTACAACTTCATTTTCCATTGTAGTGTTTTCTGTGCGAGGTCCTTCTCGTACTGATGTCGTTCTCTAGCAGCTGCTTCAATCCTATCTCTTTCGATACGAGCCTTTCTTGTTTGGCATCTCTCTCACTTGAGCTTACGCCGACGAACTGTACCTATTATTAAGAACTGGAAATAGAATTTCTGCAACTTGCAATTGTCTACTAGATCTCCTTTTGTTTTCTCTGTTCATCTACATGTGACGTGGATTTTTCCAGCTTTAAGTCCGTCATCATTTCCTGAAACTTATCTGCTTGAATCCCACGAGTAGATCGAACAGAAAACCACGATCTGTTACAGCAGTACCAGCAGTACTATCTGGAATCTTCTTTTTCCATTTGTTGAAAACTACACTCATAGCCTACCACATAGGCATACTTGCTACTGGAGTGGAATATTCCTAGGACTGAAGATCCAGCCACGGAGGACCTTAATGTCGCTCACCGACAGAGTATAAAGAAATACGTTAATTACACTATTTACAACTTGTACTTGAATAGAAACAATATATGTTCTTTAAAGTGATGATTTATTTTAGACTTCATTCAGACCTTCAAACATAAACATAACCTAACAATATAATCTCCCTGACAACAACAATTGAAAATACACAGCCCTCAACATATATATAAATGATGGGACTGCCCCACCCCCCACCGTGACTGGAATGCTAGCCTGACAGGGCATTAAAGAGGAGGAAGAAGAGCTATAACAAGTATAGAAGAACAGGGATATCAGGGATAGGGTGACTTTCAAGAAAATAAAAGGGGATCTCATAAAGAAATAAAAGAAAAAAGTGGGAGAGCATATGTCAAATATGCTCGTGGAGAAGGACAAGCAGGGAAGCTGAATAGGATGTTTAGATATGTAAGGGGGAAAAAAGGCTCAAGAAAATTACCATTCTAAAGGAGAAATGGTAAGCTGTTAGTGGGAAAAAAGGGAAAAAGGCCCGAGGTTTTGAATAAGTTTATGCGAGGTCTTTCAAAAGAAAAAGGGGGAAAAAAAGGGGGGATGGGGTGATGGGGGAATTTAAAGGGAATTAAAGTTGATGTGAAAAGGTAACAAAGGAATTGAAAACACTTAAAGGGGAAAAGGGTCCCGGAAAAGAGGACTCACTATTGATTTTTTGCTTGGCTATGAGGGGAAACCCCCAGTACTTCTTAAAATAGAGGGTTTGTTATAAAAAAAATAAAAAAATAAAATAAATTTTATTAAGAGTCTGCCCACTCATTATTAACGATTTTCAGTGGGGGCTTTAAAACAAAGCGACCAAACCAAACCCCCCAGGCCCCCACGCAATCGACGAGTGAGCGATAACCAACCAAGATCGTATTTTTAATAGGAATATACAAACAGGGGGGACAGTGCGAACACCCGCGAATCAAAGCCAGAATCCAAGGCCGTTCAGAATAAATCTGAAATTTTTTATGGGTTTTTGTTCTAGGGCGGCTCCCAAATCCCGTTTTCAAACTCCTAAAAAAAAAATGATGGGCTTAGTCCAAATCAAAGTTAAAAAAATTCTGACTTTTGCGGGGTCGAACCCGGACCTTTGCTTGAAACAATACTGAATTATTATCACGATAGGTATTTTTAAATTTTTAGATAAATTTTTTTTAAAACATTTTTGTTACTTATGTATTATGCACTGTTGTAGTTACTTATTAATAATAATTTACAGAACGGCTAGAAACAGTCGTTCCCACTTCAGGGGGGTACCATTAGACTCTCTATTTCCAGGATTCCCGGGGCTACTACGACATCTTGGGCCTAGTAATTACTGTAACCTTGTTTAATTCCAACATTTGGCTAACTCCCAAAAAACAAAAACGAAATCACTGTGCTGTCAGTTCACCAGCTCTAAGAAAACCACTTATTAACCTTTCCCCCAAGTCTATGCTGGTATGAGATTACACAGCAACACAATCAAACCAATAGGGAAAGGGTTTACCAATTTTAAATTTTTTGATAAAAGCTCATATAAAACAATACCAATAATAAACAACGATACACAATAAAATTTGTGCTAAACTCACTAGAAAGATGTGCAGTGGTACTTGGCCTAGACTTTTTCTGAAAAAAAATTCAATAAAAATTTTTTAAAAAAAACTTACTTAAATTTAAAATAAATAAAATACTATTTTCACATTTAAATCTTACAGTGACAATATATCAATAGCTACAATAACAAAAAATACGATAATAAACCAGTTTAGTTTTTTAATGTAATCATTAAATTTAGCTGGTTCTCTCCTGTTACGTGATGGTCCCCCATCCGATGGGTAAAAACCCTCACGCTGCCAAAGTCATGTTACGTGATGGTCTACCATAAGGATTTTAAACTACCTCACACTGCCTAAGTCAGTTACATGAGTCTACCATAGGGTTTGAAACTCCTCACGCTGCCTAAAGTCATGTTCATAGGGTCTCCCATGGGGAGTTTAACTCCCTTTCCGGGAGTGATGGTTTATCAACTGGGTCTACTTATTATACTTTCTGGGGTCCTGCTACGGGTTCATTCTCTCTTCCCTCATCATTTCGAACCAACCCTGTTTACTGGTGCATCCTCATTTACATTTTTTCTAAAATCCCCCGCCTTTTCCCTTCTAATAGTACTACCATCATTATCCTTTCTACTACATTGATCGCGGGGTAGAATTTTTTTTGGGCTACGGGGGCTGGGTTCCACCCCTCATCTTCCCTTACCTAATCCTTCTCCTTCAAAAAATGCTTTTCAAGGGGCCCAGAGTTTTTATCGTAATTCCTTTTTTTTTCATATCTTGCAAAACTTGCAGTTTGTCCCCAACCCCTTCTGACTTAGGTTCTAAAAATGACAAAGTAAAGTTTTGATTTTATTGCTCTCATTAAAAGTTGAGCCGGGCTACAATCTGTCCCGTGACGGGGTATTTTGGGATTCCATAAAAATTATAAATTTTTTTAGTTTTGCATGATAAACTTTTTTTAACATGGTTTTAGCAATCTTTACGCCTTCTCGGCCCTCCCGTTAGCTTTAGGTCCTAGGACTCGAATTACTGTTGTAAAAATTTCCCCTCTTCGCAATCTAAAAAATTCTGCACTGCTAAATGGATATTGTCGACTTAACCCCTGGAACACCTAATCTGAGAAATAGCTTTAAACTTTGTTATTATTTCCTTAGCATTTTGTTATTTAACTGTAAATAACTCTAACCATTTCTATAGTAATCTTTTTTCAACTAAAAATGAATTTCCTTTTTAATTCAAAAATATCTGCCGCCCAAATTTTCCCACGGCCTATTCGGGGTAGGGTGTGGCTAAGTGGTTCTTTTGCATTTTTTTTTTGAAACTTCAACAAGTCTGACATTTACTTTTTTTTGTTTCTATATCTCTAGTCTCCCGGCCAGAACAAAACTTGTCTACACGACTTTTGGGGCTTTTCCATGCCAAAAAGGGTTTTGTGCAGTAAACTTAAAGCTATCTGTTAAAGTTGGAGGGAACGAGTACCGGGCTCCGATGAAAAATAGGCCTCATCCTCTTATAGTATCTTTGAAATCCCAAAAGTACTTTTGCTGTGATGGGAAATTGGGTTTTTTTTGCTCTGGCCATCCTACCTGAATTTAAATTTTTTAAAAATTGAGCAGTCCATATTTCTCGTCCTCCTAAAATTTTTGTTTTTTTGAAAATTTTACATGGGGAAGGGGTTTTATACACTAGGGCCATTCTTTCATTTCACAAACCTCAAAACTACATCATAAAAATACCCTTGTAGGGTGTCTGCTAAAAACATTTTGGACCCTGGGACGTACTGAATGTCTAGGTCGTATTTAACCAATTTTAACTGTAAACGCTGTAGTCTGGGAGAGACTTTATGTACATTTTTTGAGATTATGGATATCAGGGGCTTGTGATCAGTTTGAACGACTGTTTTTCTGCCGTACATGTAATTATGGAATTTCTGTGAACCGTAAACAATTCCGAGAAGTTCCTTTTCTATTTGCGAATAATTAGCTTCTGTTTCCGTCATGCTACGTGATGCATATGCGATTGGCTTACCTTCTAATAATACTACCATCATTATTCTTTCGTACTACATACTACTATGTACTACCTTTGGAGTGTATGGTTTATCACCCTTTGTATTACCCCTTCCTTTTCTAAAGACAACAAAGTATCATTCAACTTATCTTTTAGACTAACTGGGATCCTCCTTGGAGGATGTATAACAGGGGTATGGCCCTTTTTTCTAAAGTTATTGTGCATCTGTTAGGCATGCTCCCAATCCCTGAAATATTTTACTGTGTGACTGTAACACACTCTCTTTAGAAACCAAGTTCACTTTCTATTTCCCTGACAAAGTTTATCAAGCCTAGATTATTGCAATCTTGTAGACCTAACATGGAGTAACTCCTTGTCTACTACCATAAAATTACTGCAATTGGTCCTTTGCTAGGATCATTTTTTAAACTACACTCTAGGTTTATGATTCCTATGGGCTTTACTTTAGTATCGCCAAAGGCAACCAGAACTATTGCAGTATCTTTCAACTTCTGAGTTAAATTTAAATTTTTGACAATATTAAGTGGCATTACACTCACCTCAGCTCCAGTATCAACTTTGAAATTAATTTCGGAATCTGAAATTTTCAGATTTACCAACCATGCTCTGCCTACCTTAGGCCTATTGCCTTTCGGGCCCAGAGTGCCTACTTTCTGAATTGAGGTAACATATAGTTTGCTATTATGTTTGTTTGATTCACAAACATCAAGTTTATTTTGACTTGGTTTCACATAAAGTTCACTATTATGTTCATCTTCCAAGTTTACAACACATTCGGCTACGTAGAATTCGCTATTATGTTCATCTTCCGGGTCTATGACACATTCAGCTACTCGTTTCTTCGTACACATCTTAGCGAAATGATTTAACTGTTCGCAGTTTCTACATGTTTTTCCAAACGCTCTGCAGCTACGCGCACCGTGACGGTAACCACACTTTTTGCAGTCAAAGTCTTTGCCGCCGTCCGCCTTGTAACGCTGGAATTTATTCTGTGTTGCATCGGTCTCCATTTTCCGGTTCCCCGTCTTTGGATGATCCTGGCCTAGCCTTTTGAGGCCTAGTCAACACTGTCTCTACCATCACCTTTTCGCCTAGTTCCATGGCCTGCTGTTTACTTACTTCTGCTGCTCGGCATAAATCAGCTGTTTTTTCTAGAGTGAGATCACTTATGCGAAGTAGTCTTTCACGTAAAGCCTGGTCGGTGATACCCAATACTACCCTCAAAGTTAGTAATTGTTTTTTGTTGAGTTCCAAATTCACAGGATTTAGCTAGGATTTTAAGCCTAGTTAGAAATGGTCAAACACTTCAGACTGTTCTTGTACACATGTAAAAACTTACTCTGTTCATCCACACGATTTCGTCTTGGTGTGCAGTATTCTTCGAATTTTTTCATCACTTTTGCCAGATCCTTTTTGTCTGCGTCCCTCATTTCGAACGTGTTGAAGAGTTCTAGGCCTCATCTCCAATGAAATTGAGAAACACGGCCACTTTATCTTCTTCAGAATCATTAACCTGTTGTGTATGCAACAACAGACTTTGATTGACTTTGAATCACGCGCCTTGGCGTCAACGCACAACGCTACCTATGTTGAGCAGGCGGTGTGTTTCTCACATCTGACTTCAGTGGTCGTACTTCCGTTTCCGTATAATACTTCATCAACCATCATGTAGATGGAAGCTAACTTATTCTTGTAACTGTGTATTTAACTAATGACATCTGCTTAATCGTATATTCAATAAACCTAAGAATTATGGATAACGTTGTATACTAATTTCCCCAACAGTATACAATAATGGCGCAGTCGACATAGGAAGAAATAGCCTTTTTATTTCAATTTTACGGGACCACGTTTGGACGTCCTAACCTATACCCTAGGCCTAGGCTAGGCCTAGTATTTCAAGCAAGATTTCAACCATTTCAAGGTACCACGTACGTACTAAAAACATTTTATTACCATGTCGGTAAACGGCGATAACAACACCGTTATTTCAACGTAATTATTGGAAGTACTCCTCAGTTTAACACTTAAAAACCGGGGGACTTTGAAATTTTTACAGAGAGGCTGGAATTTTATTTCTTGGCTAACAATATCGTAGATGTTTCCAAAAAAAAGGCGATCCTTTTCGCAAACTGCGGGGACAGCGTTTATAGACAAGTCAGAAAACTTTGTTCTCCCAAGTCAGCTTTCGATATTTCATTTGAGGAAGCTATAAAGCTACTCAAAACCACTACTGTCCGAAGCAGAGTGTACATCTAAAATATTTGAATTTCAACACCGAAAAAAAAACCGGGTGAACCGTTCAAGGATTTCTACGCAGATCTTAGGCGTATGGCAGAACCATGCGAATTTAAAGATTCCAATCAAGCTATTCTCTCTCAAATCTTGTTTTGGATTGAATAGTACAGAGTTAACTGGTAATTTAATGCAAAACCCAGACAACCTTACGCTAGAAAAAGTAGAGCGGAAGATTTTAGCCTACGAGGCAGCCAAAGTTAATGTTGCAATATTTTCAAACCCTCTAAAACTTCCGATGGCGTTCATCGTACAGCGGTTCAGTACCGAAATAAACTAAAAGCGGCGACCGTGCATCGTCCAAACAACACCCATCGTCTACATCCCAGACCATTTCATGGAAGTGGTGTGATGGTGCCCATCCAGTAAGTAGCTGCCGGATTCCAGGTACAGTGGAGTGTCACTACTGCCCACAAGGTGGGTCACGTTAGCAAAGCATGCCGTAAACGCAAAGCCGATATTTCTAAGCCTAAACCTACAGGTCAGCATGGCGGTTTTCAACAGTCGTCAAGCTACGCTAGTACTAAGAATACTTCAACACAGGTAGTCAGCCTAAGAATTTCAGTGGAAACCACTTAGTCCAAGCTAACGAGACAGAGTGCAACCAGGACCAAATCAAAACCATGTATTATTTCATACAAAGTGTTCCAGGGCGCCCCACCTCCTTACAAACTAGATGTCATGATAGATAAGGTAATCATTCCCATGGAGATTGATTCAGGTGCAGGTAGAACCATAATTGGTTTATCCACATATCAAGAGCATTTTTCACACATTCAGCTCAGTAAACCCACTGTCAATTTAAGCACGTGGTCAAAGGAGGAACTTCCCATCCTAGGTTCTATTTTAGTGGATGTTAAGTTTGCATGATTGCAAAGCTACTTTACCCCTAATAGTAATGAATCAAGATGGACCAACCTTGATGGGTAGGGATTGGTTTACACATTTAAATGTATCTGTGAGTGCAATCAAAGGTTAGAAATTGCACCCATCACCGAATTGCCTCACCAGATAAGCGATTTTCAGGATGTATTTTCTCCTGAGTTAGGCAAGTACAGCGGACCACCGGCAAGTATTGTACTTAAGCCTGATGCTAAACCGGGTTTTCCGGCAAGCAAGGGACTACCATTTTCAAGGCTACCTATGGTCGATGCAACTATTGACAGTTTAGAATCAGCTGGGGTTTTTGTTCCTATGTTGTTTTCAAAATGGGCCTCTAGCACTGTCAACATAGTTAAAGGGATGGTACCATACGCATATGCGGTGACTATAGTAACACTGTCAACCTTGCTTGTGAGACCGAAGTTTACCCATTGCCTTCCATCGACAAGATGCTTGTCAAACTCACCGGAAGCAAGCATTTCACAAAGCTAGACCTAACTAACGCGTTTTTTACAAATTTCTGTAGATCAAGAGTCTTCGGAGCTGCTCACACTGAACACACATCGCGGCCTTTTCAGGGTAACCAGGTTACCGTTTGGTTTGTCGTCTTCTCCTGCGATATTTCAAAGGATCATGGATGTTCTTGTCGCTGGCATCCCAGGAGTGGTGGTGTTTATCGATGATCTGCTAGTCACGGCGCCCACCATAGAAGAAATGTGGAGACGGGTAAGGCTAGTACTAGGCAGGCTCCAAGCAGCTGTGTTACGTCTACGCAGGGACAAATGTCAGTTTGATGTTAGTTCGCTCGATTTTCTGGGATATCATGTATCTTCTGGGGGTATCAGTCCTTCCAAAAAGAAGATTGAGGCACTACTCAATGCCCCTGTCCCACAGAACAAAAATGAATTGATGGTTTTCTTGGGGTTTGTGAATTATTACGATAGATTCTTTCAAGACAAGCTACCAAATTTAGGCCTTTTGTATAACCTTCTTCAGAAAAGCTTCCATGGCAATGGACAGAGAAGGAACAAGCATGCATGGATTATGTTAAAGAGGTAATGGGTTCAGGTATCATTCTGGCTCATTACGATCCCAAGCTGCCGATCGTATTGGCATGTGACGCCTCTCCTAGTGGTGTTGGTTGTGTACTTTCACAGATTCAGCCCAATGGCGTGGAAGCCCCTGTAGCATGTGCATCAAGAACGCTACAACCTAACGACGTTAAGTTCGTTCAGATCGATCGTGAAGCTCTCTCGATCATATTTGGTGTGCTAAAATTCCACATGTACTTGGCTGGAAATGATTTCACTATTATCACTGATAATAAGCCTAAACTAGGTATTTTCAGGCCGGAAATGCCTATGGTTCTGTCTCCTCGTATGCTTCGCTGGAATCTCATGCTGAACCAGTACAACTACAAGCTTCAGTACAAGCCAGGACCCAAACATGCAAATGCTGATTTCTTTAGCCGTTTCGCTGTTTAAGATTCCATGTCGGAACCTATATTTCCAGAACCAGCAGGAATCCTGTTCCTGGACCAAGGAACGCAGCATGCTAGTCTCAATGCTACTGCAATAGCAGAAGAGACCAAGAAAGATCATTTTCTTTCGCAAGTCTACTCGTACATCCAGCACGGGCGTGATCGTCATCTGCTTCCAGACGAGGCTAAGAAATATCTAGGCCCAGAGGAACCCTGTCTACCTTCGTGGTTTTTGTGTTAAGAGGTGATCGAGTAGTCATCCCGACTTCAATGAGAAATCAAGTTCTCAACCATTTTCACAGAGTACACCTAGGTATTGTTCGTACAAAAGCTGTGGCTCGATCATATGTTTGGTGGCCAAACATTGATGCAGAAATCGAGAATTTCGTGAGTTGATGTAATGAATGCTCGCTCTACAGGTCACAGCCATCACGAGCTCCGATCATTCCTTGGACGCCAACGAACAAACCTTGGTCGCGTCTTCATGCTGATTTCGCGGGACCTTTTCACGGTCATACTTTTCCTCATCGTTATTGACTCTCATAGTAAGTGGATGGAAGTGTTAGACACTGATGGATCCATGTCGTTCTTCAACAGTAATTCATTCCTTACGCACCAGTTTTTTGTACTCACGGTATCCCTGACGAGTAGTCACAGATAATGGCCCTTGTTTTCGGTCAGAAGAATTTGCCTCTTTTCTGAAAGAGAACCAAAACAACCACATTCGCTCCGCTCCGTACCAACCAGCTAGTAACGGTCAGGCGGAACGCACAGTACAAACGATCAAAAATCTGCTCAAGAAGGTAAAAGAAGATCAGTGGGAAGTAGAATTACCCAGAATTCTGCTTACGTTAAGAACTACTCCCAACGCAAGTGGATACTCGCCTTCAGAGTTACTCATGGGACGTAAAATCGCTAAAGTTATTGGACAGATTACACCCTGCAACTGTGCAGTCCTCACGGGCATCCTCAAGCTGTTTGCAGTTCTCTGGACATATCCGCGACAAGGATTTTCAACGAGAATGACTCCGTCCTGTACAGAGTCTACAATATTCCTGGTCAAAAGTGGGCTGCAGGTGTGATTATGTCAGTGGAAGGTCCTAGAAACTTCACTATACTTACCAGTGAAGGTACGATGGAACGACGTCATCTTGACCAGCTACGTCGCAGAGTTTCTAATCCTCCTGTTCCTACTACACCAATTCCGATCTCCCTTAACCCTACTCCTTATGTAATACAGGAACATACTAATGCTGATGTTTCTGTGCCCGAGGTTCTGTCAGAGTCTTCACAGGTGCCAGTCGCTGTTCTCCCCAGGGTTGACCCGGACGTTGCAGCTACATCGCATTCGCACCGCAAGGTTCCAACTGTGAGACCATCTTCATCAACTCCAGAAGCTGTACGAAGGTCCTCAAGACAAGTTACAAAGCCTTCGTATCTCAGTGATTTTGTTTATTAAATGATTATCTATCTTTGCTAACCCTTTTTGCTATTATATCAGTCCTTCAGACAAAGGGTTTTTATTTTGAATTATCTTAGCCCATATGGCATTCTATATTTTTCCGTGTCTATATTTTAAAGGCGGAGACTTGTTGTGTATGCAACAACAGACTTTGATTGAAATTGGAATCACGCGCCTTGGCGTCAACGCACAAAGCTACCTATGTTGAGCAGGCGGTGTGTTTCTCACATCTGACTTCAGTGGTCGTACTTCCGTTTCCGTATAATACTTCATCAACCATCATGTAGATGGAAGCTAACTTATTCTTGTAACTGTGTATTTAACTAATGACATCTGCTTAATCGTATATTCAATAAACCTAAGAATTATGGATATCGTTGTATACTAATTTCCCCAACAGTATACAATAATACCTTTTCGATGCCCTCATAAAAATATCGAACTTCTGTCGAAAACGCGTCCAATTTTCGTGGACATTTCCACTTAGGCTTAGTTCTGCCGGCTCCTTGCACTTCAGCGCCATTATTACGGAGTCTCTACTTAGGCTACCTCGTGGTTTTTCTTTGTTCACTTCCGCGAACCGCTGGCCACCATGTAATGAGTTATCATCGATAGGTATTTGTAATTAGTTAGATAATTATTTATTAATCACTTTGGTTAAATTATGTATTATGTCACTGTTGTAGTTACTTATTAATATACATTTGTACAGAACGGCTAGTAACAGTCGTAGTTTCCCCTTCGTGGGGTAGCCATTAGTACTCTCTATTTCCATGGTTCCCCGCGGCTACTAACGACATCTCTAGCGCTAGTAGTAGTTACTGTAACTCTTTGTTTATCTCAACAGTTGGCTAACTGCACAACAACAACAAGGAAACAACACTTGAAATCAGCTGTGCTGTCAGTTCACCAGCTCTAAGTACACACTTATTACAGATACGCTAAACAAACAGACCAACGGGCCCACACACAGAACAACGAGCCACACAAACACAAAAACCAAAACAAACAAAAAACAAAAAAAAAACACACAAACGTTGACATTGAAAGATTCAGTTAGTTCCGGATGTTTAAGAGACTTGACCTTTGCATTTTTTGATACAAGCAAGGCCTTTGCACACGTGTTCTAGGGACCATACCCCTACTTATTTTGAGTGGGCCATCGTGGATATCCCGTCAGGGACCCGTATCGCATGTTGCCTACCCCTGCTGTTTTGAAGGGGTTTGATTAGCAAAACATTCCGGTGTTTTTGGTGAATTGAAACTTGAAAATTTTTTACCAAATAGGGGTAACATTTGGCCTTAACATACTGGCAACGGGGAACTTCGGATTTCCTTCTAGTTTAAGGGGATGATAGGGGTTTTAATTTTGGGGGTTGAAATTTTGATTTTTAATTTTTTATTGATGACACCCTTGGTGTATGTTGTACTTCCTACGTAAAGTACTTCCCAAAATGCTTCAAACAAAATAATGGTGGTTTTAAATCTGACGAGCTACCCCTAATTTGGTCATAATGACCTGTTGACTAAATGACTGAGTTATTAGCTATTTGAAAATTGTTTAAGACATAGTCGTGTGACCACTTCTATTTAAAGCTTAATTGAAGTAGAATAATATTAAATAATTTCAACATGCCAGTTGACCTGTGACCTTTTTCGTCCTTTTATTTGACCTGATAACTGTTTCAGCATGAGCTGCTGCCTGCATAATGTATACTTATAGCACTCCAAAATGCATGTGATATATTACAATTTATTTTACTAAATAAACTCAACATGTAAATGTTATGAAGGCCTGCATTGCGAACGGCTTTTTTACTTGTCGCGTTGATGTATAAGCAGTTTTGTACCATTGCAACCCTCTTTTTATACTATACTTTTACTTCGTCGTTTTCAAGCGTATTTACATAGAATATAACCTTGTTTAAAAGGAGTACCAATTCCCTGGTAAATCGTTATGGTAAAACTTTAAATATTAACATTCAACAAGAGGACAGTTACAATTACACCATTGTTGATTATATACTTTATTAATTACTTATGCAGTTAACCACTTTGTTAAGTTTTGGATTATTTTACACTTAAGCTCACAAAGTGCGACGCACTGGCAGAGCTGTGTACTTTCATTAACGTTTGAGACACTTGCATGATCCTCCACATCCTTTTCTTGCACCTGCACCCTGGCATCGTACAAACTCTCTACATGCTTCAGAAGCAATTGGAAGAATGGTCACACTGGGCACCATCCATATGCCGTCATATTCCATCCCACGCAGAAGGCCAAGGCAGGAAGCGGTTGTTGTAGGGAGAGATTTTGATCCATCCAGACGGTGTACTCCTTGATTTATTTGAGCGTTCCGAATGTGCTGTACTAAGGCCCGTCTTTTTGTCGAGGAATCGTTTCCTTATAGCTGTCTGTTTTTTTCTTGTGAATAGTATTTTGCGACATTCATTCACGGTTAAAGCCGTGTTTTCATCAAAAAAGTGAAAATTTAAAATAAACACTTTTTTGGGTATCTCAAGCGTAACGTTATTGTAGCTTCTTTATACGTGAATGTCAATTGATTTCCATTCATTTCAAAACTACTGCAAACTTCCTCCAAGTCTCAATGACAGCCTCCACTTTTTTCAAACAATAGTGGCATGAAACATTTGTAGCATCAGGAAACGTCTTCCAAGCATCGAACGCAGACTTTTTCCCATAACCATCACGAAAGGAGGAAATGGTTTCCTCCAGAAAATTCGTGGAACATAGGAAGTGCTTATAGAGTACCAGTAGATAATTCAAATATCGGTTTCCCGGTATCCTTTTTAGAACATATCAATCCGTGGTTTATTTACCTAGATAAGCTGCAACATGTGTGGTGCGTTCGACATACTGTGGTTCCTTCCGTCCCCAGATGCCCTATAGCGCTTCATACCAGTCTTTTTTCGGAACAACGAGCTGATTGCACGGACTAGCACATCAGTAGCTTATGCGGTGTCCCTCCCTGGCTTTATTACATTGGGGCCAACCCGGACCCGCCTGTGAATCCTGTATTAAGTGGTAGCTTTTGGAGTATGGTGGTAGTAACTAAAAAGGGCGATCAAGTTGTCATTGATATGCCTGGAGGCAAACATCTAATGAAATGAACTTCTTTATTACCTGAATCACGTAGAAAAAATTTGGCCATCCTTTGGGAATTTTTGTAGTTGGAGTTACGAGTGTCCTAATATTTTTTCCCGTGTCATATTTTAAAGACTAATGGGTCGTACTTATCCCAGATGTATCCTAAGCTTAGCACAGACGGTCTAGTTCTTTCTTGAGGAGGGAGTAAAAAACAACCTTTCTACATAATCTTGGAATGCATTGAGTGGTCCGGGTGTGGGGGGGGGGTGGGCTTAACCTATCACGTATTTTGCATCTACAGGTGGTGGCATTTACTACAGAACTGTTTTGACTGGTATTCAACAACCGGCATTTTACTAGATCCATTTGGTACAGAGCTCTCAAACAAGGAATAATACAACAAGGACAAACGATGAGCTTGGTTGATGACTTGGTCCATTTTGGGAGACCATAGATTTATGAAACAAGAGTCCCGAGTGGCTGTTCTAAAGAGTAGAAATTTGTTTAACTTGATGGGGTCCATAAAATATTTAGCAAATGTACTCCACTGCCGCGGCACAGAGAGCGAGAGAGGAGTTGCTCTCTCCGGAAAATGGTCCCAAACGGGTGCGCGTGCAAACAGCTGTTTTGTTTGTTGGTTTGAGTTGTTATTGTTTATATTAACGTTATACTACAGTTACTTCTATCTAGTCATATTTTGGTGACATTTATAAGAAAAAACTCGTTCCTTTCACCCCATGAGAGAGCGGACCTAAACCAATTCCTTGTTATTTGACTCCATTGATGATCCACTAGCGATTCAGTTACTGAAAAAACGGACCACTGATTGCACGAGTCACCATTGGATACGGATAACATCAACAACGTATTAACTATTTAATTAATTTTTCATGGTTTTTATTACCATGAACACGATCCACATGAACTTGTGTACTCCTTTTAAATGGTATATCATATTCTATGTCATACGTTGTACAAACGACGAAGTAAAAGTATAGTAAAAGGAGAGTTCAATGGTACAAAACGTGTTGCTCATGGGCCATCAGCCGGCGACAGTAAAAAGCGTTCGCAATGCAGCCTATAACATTACATGTTGAGTTTATTTAGTAAAAAAAATGTAATATATCACATGCATTTTGGATGTGCTATAAGTAATAACATTATGCAGTCTGCAGCTCATCGGAAAACAGTAATCAAGTTCAATAAGGAGCGAAAAAGGTCCACAGGTAACATGGCCTGTTTGACAATTTATTTTAATATTTATTCTCTTTCATCTAGCCTTTAAATAGAGTGGTCACACCGACTATGTTTAAAACAATTTTCAAATAGCTCATAACTCAGATCATTATGTCCAACAGGTCTTATGACAAATTAGGGGTAGTCTCGTCATATTTTAAACACCATTTTTTGTTGAAGATTTGGGAGTACTTTAAGTAGAAGTCCAACATTACACCAAGGGTGTCATCAATAAAAATTAAAATCAATCTTCAACTCCAAAATTAAAACCCCTATCATCCCTTACTATTGGAGAAATCCGAGTTCCTCCGTTTTGCCAGTATTTTAAGCCTAATGTTACCCCTATTGGTAAAAATTTTCAAGTTTCTATCCCCAAACACCCGAATTGTTTTTGCTAATCAACCATTCAACCATCAAGTGTAGGCAACATGCGAATAACGTGTCCCCTGCACGGGATATCAAGATGGCTTCCACCATACAAAATTAGTATGGTATGGTCCCTAGAACACTGTGCCAAGTGTCTTGCTTGGTATCAAAAAAATGCAAGGTATCCCCCATATATATCCTTT
Source organism: Sweltsa coloradensis (assembly GCA_024449915.1). Lineage (NCBI taxonomy): Eukaryota > Metazoa > Arthropoda > Insecta > Plecoptera > Chloroperlidae > Sweltsa > Sweltsa coloradensis. Next base: position 13,897 of record JAMZAV010013446.1, on the reverse strand, counting down.
AACATCCTGGACTAATGGATTTAAATTGATATTTTAAAAGTGATACGGATTAAACACTATAGGCTATGCCATAGCACACAGACATTTGTGACAGGATGACAACACAGGAAGCAATGGTGCACTGGTGGTAATGAAGTTATTTCCCTGTTTGTTAGTTCTACATCTAGCACCAGGTGGCACTGGCATAATGCCCCTAGATTTAAAAATGAGGGCTATTGCACACATTTATAACACTCCCACTTGTCATAGGCCTAGTCCTTAATTTACAGAGAGTCCCAAATTTCTTCACACACCATCCGTGCTTTGCAGAGGGCAAACTTTTGGTCATGATGTCTGCGATCATTCTTCTGTGGGTAGGTATTTTCATAGAACTATGGCTCGTCCCTCTTTGCCCTTTCTCCCTGACAAAATGGCTGGATATTCGATGTGCTTCGTACGCCCATGTAGTGCTGCATTCGAAGTAAGCTTGATGGCGCTTTTGTTGTCGCAGCACCTACGATGTGTTGATGGTCACCCCCAATGGGTAATTCATTCCGTAGTCGTTTCAGCCATGTTGGCTTCTCTGGCAGCTTGCTGAGTGCCATGTACTCCGCCTCGGTTGTTGAGACTGCGCTGTCGGTTGCTTCTTGCTTCGCAGCTATCTGGCTGCACCTGCGAGCGTTGAAACCGTAGCCGGACATCGAGTCCTCGTATCCGATATCATGTGGCCCAGTCGGAGTCACTGTAAGCTTCCCTTTGTTCTCCGATGCCTTCTGCATAGACGAGTTTATTCGTTGCAGTCCCCTTTTAGATACGCATTTATGCGCTTTACTTTGCCGTCCAGTGTCGCTGTCCCGTTTAGGTTGAACTGACTAACGACAGAGACAGCGTGCGCTATGTCCTGGTTCTGGTGCCATCGAAGCATCATTAGCTGCCGACACGCACTCAATATGGTATTTTATCCAGGAGCTTCTCTTCCTCTGCGTCTTCCGCAGGTTCCTCACCTTGGTAAGTCCTGATTAAATGGTCCAAAGGATAGATACTGGCTTGCTTCAGACATGTTGAAATCTCTTCGCTATGTTGTTGATGAATCTTTCTTGGCTTAGTTCAATTGTTCCGCGTCTCTGTACCCTTGGTTATGTTTAAACACACCACATAACAAAAACTTGTAGAAATACAGCCAAACTTTTACACACTCAAAAGGACTGAGGATCTAAAAAAAGGGCCAAGCTCATCTCCCTTCCCATAAACGACAGTTTCCCATAACAGCATCCTCGAAAAGCTTTTCAAAATAGAATTTTGCATTATTTAATTTAACGTAAATAGTTGATCAAAGTTTCTTTTTTTTGAATTAATTAAACGTAACATGCAATTTCTATTTTGCAAAGCTTTTCGAGGATGCTGTTAGGGGACACTGTACGTTTATGTGAAGGTAGATGATGCTTGGGGGGGGGCCCCTTTTTTAGATCTCATTCCCTTTTGAGTGTGTAAAGGTTTGGCTTGTATTTCTACAATTTTTTTGTTATTGTGGGATCTCTATTACTTTTCAAGTTCCATTACCAAAATTAATTTTGGGCTAAAATATAATATTTTTACAAAGTTGATTTAAATTCTATGGGTATTAGCAGTAACAATATAGGATGTAAAATCTCTAGAAACGCGGATTCATGTATCCTGGGTTATAGGTGGTATAACCATGGTATATACGACTGTATCAAAGGACTGGACCCCCAATTCCTTTGAGTTTCGTGGAGATGAGTTGAAAAACGCAATTTGAAACGAAGTCGTTTTCGTTTTGAAGGAATTGGTAATTCTTGAACGGTATCGTGGAAAACGTCATTGGTTGTGAGTTGAAAGCATTGATAATAAAACCCCTATGGTTGAAAGAGTATCACGAATCCAAACACTTTAAAAAGATTTGACGTATGCAAAGAAGCTCGAAAAAGTTCTAATATGTATTCTAGATGGCAGTGACTTCATACAACGCGGGCCAATCGAAAGACAAGTTGTATGAACTGATTTTGATTGTTGCAACACAATATGTAAACAACAGTTTAGCAAGTTCATATCAAAACAATGTTTGCTGGCATAGGGTTGGCTAGACTTGTCAAACATGTAATGTAAGTTATGAATTTTACTATCCTATAAGCCAAATGGAACTTTCAACACCTACACTGTTGTATATAATAATTTTCTACATCTGGGCTAGGCCAGGGACGGTTTCTGAATTTGTTTTATGAGAGTTATGACACCTTTTCTCTTGTCCACACAAGAAGAAAATTTTTAATGTCCGCCATTTGTTTACGTATCGAACTTTCCGCCTTCACTCTGCTTATAACCGTCCAACAAGTGTCAATAACCTATGGTTCTTGGTTGATTATATGCCAAGTGTTTTAAGGCTTATTTTAAAACCTTATTTTGGAAGCCTTCCAACAAACTTTTTTCACTTTTTTTTTTTCAAAATGACTATCATTCTATAACCTTAATGTCCATGTAAAATATGAAACATTGTACCCCACCCCGTCTTGGTCAGAATCGCGGGCCGACGTATTAGATGTTAGCAGTAGCTAGCAGTAGCTAACATCGTAAAAGGGATTTTGAGCATATTTGAAGACAATTTTTTCACCAAGAAAGGAATGGTCGTAACCCATAATTTGGCAGTGTTGTCAGGTACCTAAATCCCCTCGTTTGTGATAGTTTTCAAGTTCACATCACGTTACATGACGGCTGGGTAACACCTCGAAATCACCCCAACTCTGCTTGGTGTATAAGGTGCTTGAGTGTGTAGCGCACCGCGGCTTGGCTGCGGCGCCCTAACGGGCACCTAGATTCCAAGACAGTGGTGAATTTGTCCCATGTCTTTCATCTCGAACTTGGCCGCTAGTCGTTTCTTCAGCTGATTTATTTCATTTATGCTTTCCAATGACACAATAAGATCGTCAACGTAAACACAAACAATGATTTTTGCATTTCTTATTGTACCATGGTATAAGGCACGGTCGCTGTGCTTTGTTCGAGCCCAATATCCCTTACTCGGTATCAATTTTTTCATACCATACTAGGCTCGAAACTGTTTGAGTCCATACAAGCATTTCTTTAGTTTACATACCTTTTGCTTATTTTTAGTTCAATGTAGCCCTCGGTTGTTTCCATATATATGGCCTCGGGAAGTTCGCCATGTAGAATGCCGTATTTATGTCAGTTGATGAACCTCACAGGTCGTTCTCAGCTGCCAATGCCAGAACTGTTCTTAGGGTGTCGAACCGTAGCGACCGGTGAAAAGGTTTCATCGTAATCTATCCCTTTCTCTCGTGTATCCTTTAGCTACTACGAGCCTACTTTATATCGGCACCTCCCCTTCAGCATTGACGCTTTCGTTTGAAGACCCATTTACATTTAAATAGCTTTGGTTCCCTCTGGTAAGTTTACGAGGTCCCAAGTCTCATTATGTACGATTGATTTCATCTCTTCATCTGCTGCCTTTTGCCATTGTGTAGCCTCGCTCCCACTGAATAGAAGAAGGCAGTGGCTAATGAACGACGCTTTTTACTTCTCAGCAAATAAATAAATTGTTTAACAGTGATCATCGGGCCGCAGTTTTCAAATTAAGTTATATTAGTTGTACGAGTATACTAGTGAAATACCACGAAGGTAGGATATAATAAATATTGTTGTCGATCTCATTGGGAAGAAAATAGAAAGTCGTTATGTCACTTGCGTGGTGACTAAAAGGAAAATAGTCCAGAAAGATGGCCGACACGGAGACCATATTATCAAGAATCATATCTCGTGTTTTTTACAACAAAAATCTGTCAGTAAAAATAAACAATCAAACTTAAGTGTTTAATGCAGTGAGCGATCAACTGTTATACAATAATGAGATAAAGTACAAAGGTAAGAACTCGACTTCATGCCAAGTAAACACACACTAGTCGTAAACTACGCAGGCCTGGCGGATTCACGCCTAGATCTACAGAGCTGCAACGCGGGCAATCGAGAGACCTAGCAGTCAAGCACCTACCAAGCCGCTGTGCTCCAAACTTTACTGAAGTTTCAAGTAAGAGCATCACAAAACCAGTTTAAGTGGAAATAAGAACTGAACTCTCAATCCAAAAGGATGCTCTAACTAGTCCTATTAAATTACAATAACCTTAAAACACAAATGGAACCCACGGCCATTTTGCAAAACGTACCGCAAATTAAAAAATCTGCGCGAAAAATTTTTTAAAGGTGGTAGCACCGATATCACGTGCCATGATATACGCCCGCTAGCAGTAGAGCGCAGCACTAGGCAACCCTTTACTCTCTCCTCTCTCATCAAATGCGACATGCCTATGCATACGAATGCCATCATTGTTTACCAATAGTGAACACCTATATACAAAACTCGTCCACCATCCCAAGACCAGGTAAGCCTAGGCATATTTCTATCTTTCCTTCTGGAAATGCCGGCTCAGTCCTGAGTCAATACTAACGAAAGCTATCAATACTAGCAGACGTCAATGCAGGTTCCTCTCCTCCCTCTAACGAATGACTGAAACAAATCAAATGACTGCAACAAGGTATCAAATTGAGCCCATGATCAAGCCAGGGGCAAGGTGCCCTCCAAAGTGATGCAGATTTTGAAATGAAATTGGAAACTCTCAGTAATGACACCATACTTATTATAGCTGGTTCAATTGATTAGAAGGGAGACAGAAACAACATAAGAAATGCACTTCGAACACTCCAGACACAACCAGTCCAATGCCGGCCCAAATAATTGTCTGGAAAGTATTAACAGATATGATTATACTGATAACAAAGAAACTACAGAAAATAAATAACAGATTGAGAAAATAATAGTTATCCAGTACCCCCTATCCTAACGAAATACTTTAGGGGTATCGGTTGATTTCTGTAAATCAATCTTGAAGAACACTTCACCAAACCAAGGGCAGCACCTAAACGCTGAGGGCGAGAAGTGAAATAGCCAACTTGATAGCAATGGATATGTGCAAAGAAAGAAAGTCATAGCTTTTATATCAAACACACCCACATACCTCCATAAGATTAGAATTGCTACAGACAGGGCATAAGTATGAAGTTCCAACTCCCTGCATTAGACCTGGGAAATAAAACTTGGGAAATCTAATTATGACGTTTGTCAACAAGCCAAGCAGAAAATAATCCCATCACCGTCTATTCTGGCCCAAACTTGGTTCCGGTAATCCTACGAACTGGACCTGCTAACCTTACCTAAAAATGCATTTGACAAAACATTCCTTCGAAACGGACCACACGAGATCTCAAATCACAAATGCCAAAATGAGCCTAGTCCCGAGTGCGACGGACATCTTCACATACGACAAAGAACTCAGATCGGACTGGTACGATACCCTAAAGAATCTGGTTGTCGCAACGAACCCAGTCACAATGACCATTGGGGGGGGGGGCGACATCTCAAATCACAAATACCACAACGAGCCTATTCCCCCCGAGTACGGACGACATCTCCACACACGAACAGACTCAAGATCCGACTGTACCGATACCTAAAGAAGCTTGTTTGTCACAACGCACCAGTTACAATGACCACACTCTCAAATCACAAATACCACAATGAGCCTAGTCTCGGTGCTACGACATCGCATCATGACGAAGCCTCCATGATTCGACTACTGGTATGAATACCTAAAGACGCGCCTGCCACAGGGCGTTCACATTTTGGCACGACCAGACATCTCGAATCACAGATGCCACAAACGAGCCCGATCCAGGTACCCCGATGTCTCCTCCAGACTCCACAAATGTTTCAAGTACCGGCTTCTCTCGTCACCACAAGAAGAGAAGAAGAACACATCAAGACCCCACCAACAAACAGCAGAGTTGCTAAGTATAGAAGCCATCAGCCTATCGTATGCAACCAAATAGAACAACAAATCATTGCATAGGCCTCAATGCATTCCTTTTTCATATCCCCACCCAAAAAACATCAAGAACCAAACGTAGAAACTAACTATCTAAACTTATCAGATGCAAATTCTAATCAAATTATTGCCTTACAAAATTTCTCGCCCGAACAGTTGACTCACTAAACATATTTATAAACAGTGTCCCAACAGTTTTCACCAACTCAAGAATGCCTCTGATTAAGAAATCCCAAAATAGAAACGTCAACTGCCCATTTAGATGATGAACAACTATTTCAATAAATACTACCTATTGGCCTATGCCTACAAAACCAGCTAGATCTACCCCTACCATGCAAAAATCCTCAACTAACAGTATTAAACTAATGCACAAAAATATGCAAGGACTAGTCAGCTCAATAAATAGTTTTAGAAGTCTTCCTCAATGACTGCTACATGAAAAATGAAAAATCAGCATACTTTGTGTTTGGCTGAACATTGGTTAATAAAAATGCGAAATAGATTCAGCACAATATGTACTTACACTAAATAAATGCCTCTGAATCAACATATCTAAGGGGTGGGATAGCTATTTATGATAAATAATAAAATAAACCATACAGCCATAATATAAGACCAGAAATAAAATTCTATAAGCACAGAAAAGATCTTGCATACGGAATCGAAATCAATATAGGTAAAGGATCGTTAAAAAAAGGAACGCTTAATCGTACTCACACTCTACAGAGCTCCATCTGGTAAAATCAGACATATTCATTGACAGACTACATGACTTACTTTCAAAACTGATTAAAGAAAAGACAAAATATCATACTTGGTGACTTTAATACTGACTTTAAAAAGATACAAGAAACAGAAATAAATAGATGAACTAATGGCAATCGTTTAACCAACCTTAAATTCACAATAACTGAAACAACACCTTTGATCACATCACACAATCCGCCAAATTATTGACAATTTGCAACAGACCTACCACAATACATTCACTACAAATGTAATGCAAAACTGCTTATCAGATCACTTTGGACAGCAAATCACAGTAAGAAAGGTTTCCCTTGGTGACATTAAACCAAAAACAGTTCAAGAAGGAAATTTTAAGGATATAAGTATAGATGCCTTAAATGACAACTTTTAGAGGTAAATTGGGGAAATGTGTTAAAGGCGGAAACCTCATCGGATAAATATGATGTATTCATAAACAATTTACTGAAATCTTTGATCAATGCATTTCCTGAAAAACTTTAAATTAACAAAAATTTTATTAAACAACCATGGATAACAAAGGGATAGATACATCCAAAAAAACTTAAAAATTCTTCTATCTTGAAAATACTATCAAAACACATTTTACAAATGACTACATAGCAAAAAATTACAAAAAAATATACAAAAAAATACTAATTGCAGCAAAAAATTAGAAATTAACAATAATAATTTCGAATAGTAAATAATAAAACTAAAAAAACATATGGGAAATTATAAATCATTCAAAAAAGATGTCAAATTTCAAACCAAGCATAACATGTTATTGATGACTCTCCTGACAAACATAAAATGCACAAATCAACAAGAATATCAAACATTTTCAATTCATAGTTTTGCCACAATCAGCCAGTAAACTAACTGCTCACTTAGCCAAATCAAAGTAATAATCCTAGAGAATTTCTTTAAGCACCTGTAAAGACAGATTCATCTCCCCAACACAAGATTCAATCTACCTAACCCCCACAAGAAACTGAAATACTAAACTTGTTTCCCGAGAATGCAAAAACCCAACCCTCATGTGGAATGGATAATCTTCCATTTTCAATCATTAAAAAAATGCATACGATAACATAGTTACTCCTCTAGCCACACATATATAACACATTTTTGGAAGGGATGTTTTTCCAACCAATTAAAAATTGCAAAGATTATTCCTATTCACAAGAAGGGAGAAAAAGTTTGTGTTGACAATTAATAGACCCATCTCTTTACTACAGCTTTTTCTAAAATCTATTGAAAAAATTTATCTATGATAGATTGAGTCCCTTCTTTTATAAAACCATATTCTATCCGACCATCAAAAGGCTTTAGAAAAAAGCGGTCAACCCATGAAAACAATAGAAAATACTATTAAAAATATATTGAGGGCTTAGACATAGGAATATTCTGTGACCTATCTAAAGCGTTTGATTGCATATCCCACAGAATTCTCCTACAAAAATTAGAATATTATGGGATAAGGGGAATTCCACTAAAACTTATAAAATCATATCTACAGTGCGTTCCACCTAGAGATTGCAGTGCCATTCTTGCACGCAACTTTCTTACCCCGCCACGAGCTTCCCCCACCATCCGGCCGCTCGTGTGATGCCGCGGTCGGTTGGAATTTATACCTGACAGAGTTTCCCCTATTGAGACGGCTAACTCCAGAGCACACTAAAAAAACAACATATTCAACATTTTCTGCTTTTAATATATATTTGGACTACGGGGAGTAAAAATAACACGTTTTCTATTTTTAATCATCAAAATTGACAAATACTTCTAGTGAGAAACATTTGCCTCTTTGAGCATGTCTAACAATATCAGTGACATTACGAGGAATAACGCTATGTAATATTTTATAATATAATATATAATAATAAATAATATAAGGTTTTTAAGCATAAGCCCGCTTTGAAGGACATAGTTATTGATTCATAGCAATTGTCGTAAAGTTTCCCCACTGGGGGATCGACCCAGAACCTCTGGCTGAACGTGCCAGATCTCTACCAATTGAGGTATCGAGGACACAAGACAAACCCTTTATTATCAATTGCTTTTGTTGTGTTATTATTTTTATTAGTAGCATTATTATTATATTATTATTATTATTATTATTATTATTATTATTATTATTATTGATTCATAGCAGGTTTGTAAATAAAAGTTTCTCATTGGTAGGCTATGTGGGCACTTAACCGGAGGTTCTGGGTTTAGAACCCCAGTCGGGGCAACTTTTATTACAACGGCTATGAATCGAATTAACTATGTCCTTAAGCGGGCTTATGCTTAACAACCTTATATTCATTATTATTAGAGGTACGTGAGAAATAGCGTTTTTGTGAATAGATGCTACAAAGCGCTATTTTTTCACTTAAAACTAAGGTTTTCCAGTCCCTTTATTTTTATTTTTCATAGTAGGGATAGTTGTTTACTCACATGTTTATTGGCATTTAATATTGATATTCAACCATGATGACATAATTTCAACTACTAATATGAAAAATCTTCATCACAAGTTTTTGAAGGTGGCAAAAAATAGGTGCTTCAAAACGCTATAAATGACACTTGAAAATGCTTTTTCACGTACCTCTAATTATTATTATTATTATTATTATTATTATTAATTATTATTATTATTATTATTTATTATTATTATTATTATTATTCTTATTATTATTTATGAATATTTGGGGGTGGTGAATAGACCAAAAATTTTTTAGTGTGAATGTTCATATAGAAGAAGTGAGTAGACGGCTTAGGGGGGGATCATGTGTTTCATCAGATTTATAAAACAAAGTATGTACTTCCTTATACTCTACTACAACCGTATACATAGCACTCTATGCTGAGTCAGTCATATCCATATTCCCTGCTTGCATGGGGCACTGCATCCTTTTCAATTTAAAATATATTATTTCACTGCAAAATAGAATGGTTTTTGTTTTAATATCCCCCTTAATAAGAAAAAATGGTACATGTTCACAACTTATGATTTATATAGATATTGTAATGTTTTACCTGTAATGTACTGTTCACTGTACAAAATTATTAGTTAAAGTTTTTATTATGATAAGTCGTTTAAAAAAACTATTGTTAGTCAGATAATGCAATACTCGCGCCAGGGAGGCAGAGTATTTGAAAATACCAACTTACAACAATAAAGTATGGGAAAGAGCTTTGCAAGACAGGTATGGCACTCTTTTAGGAGCAGACTGGGTATGATACCTCGTAATGCGAGCGGGATGGTTGGAACCCGTAATGCGAGAAGACTAGGTATGGCACCTCGTAATGCGAGCAGACTAGGTTGATACCTCGTAATGCGAGCAGATAGGTATGATCCCTTTCGTAATGCGAGAGAGCAGACTAGGTATGACACCTGTAATGCGACCCAAGATAGGTATAACCCTCGTAAGGCGAGCAAAACTAGGTAATGACACCTCGGTTTTGCGAGCAGACTAGGTATGACCCCCAGTTTTTTAGTTATTGACACTCCAACGAAGCTTCTCTGCCAAGACGGGTACGCGGAACACCTTTGAATTTAATTTTTGGGAAATGTGCACTAAACCCAGTCATTTGCCACCACTCCTAACCCCAAGAAATCATTTTTGTATCTTGCTCTATAAGATGAGTTTACGGTTTCGCCCCAAATTTTGCCTCATATAGGTGCCAATGGTAGGGAAAAATGTTTTCATCAGTTTCTTATGTTATTTGGAAATATCGGGCTTCCCCCCCCCCCCCCACTCGCCGAATGCCTTTGTTCAACCTTCTACAAAAAATTTTCTTGTCAAATGCAATCTACTTTAAAACACGGTAACGCTCAAAATGCTGATCAAAAAAACGGTATGGAAAACAATGATTACTTACTATGAGACGAACGTTTGCCTCATTACGTTCGAGTGTTTCCTTTGTTTTACATGACAGTGGGGCCCACCGCCACACACTTGACTGACGGGGGGCAACTCCCCTCCGGTGCCCCCCCCCCCCCGCCGTTTTATTCCCCCTTCCCTTGTCCTATGCCGGTGGATTGCATGACGCCATTAATTTGAAGGCGGACAGTGTTCAAATATAACTTGGGTAATATAGGCCTTCCCCTTTTGGCTGGGAAAACTCCGGGGAAATACTTCAGTCGGGATTGCCTTTTGGCCGGAATTTGACATTGACTTCCATCTCAAAACTTCGTAGGGTCTATGATAGCGTTGAGCCTGGGGTATAGGTAATATATCCGAAACCTACAAAACCTTGTAAAAAGTCAGCCAAGTATTTCACACTCAAAATGATTTAGATCTAAAAACTAGCCAATCCTTACCACCTAAAAGGGGTTGAGTTTCTACGGATCTACAATGGTAGTTTTTGGCGGGTGCCCTACAATCATATGATCGCCCTACAGCCAAGCGATGGATTTCAACGCTATTTGCCACAACAAAACATGACGAGATGAAACATAAAATTACATTTCATACTTCAATCAATGTATTCAAAAATACATTTAATAACATTAATTGGCTTGGCGCATTGAATCGCGTGACGGTCATACGATTGATGCAATATAAAATGTATAAACAGTTTTAAATTAATGGGTTTAAAAATTAACATAGTGTTTATCAACTCGGCAAACGGATATTTTAAATCATAATCCATGGAAATAGGTTTGGTGTCGGGTTTTGTGAGTGTTAGTGGGTAAATGAATATATTCACCCCTGTCTTCACACTAAAAAGATCGCGCACGAATGGAGTTTTTAAAAACCCTTTAAATTATGCCACCGGCTTAGTTATACCTTGGAACTCTTTTTTAAAATTTAATGGTAAAATCGTTTTAGTTTATTGAACTACACAATCGGCTGAAGCACGCACGCACGCACAGGGGTATTCTATTTCTTCTTCGACCTGTGTTCCACAAATGTCCCGTTGCATTTAAAGCCCTTTGTTTCGCAAGAAATGATAACAGGATGTCGGCCTCACAGCGTCAGCGAACGTGTCAAACGTGCACGTTTCAGTTTTCAGGTGCTGCTATCTACTGTAATCCAAAACGAAATCCAACAAAACTAAATTTGCTTGGCGTCTGCATGCTCTTTGTTATCTTGGGACGGTGCGCATTCCGCGCAGGCCCCGATCCGGAAAACAGCGCGGTTGCCGTTGCACATACATTCTTCTGTCACTGGACAAAAAAATTTGATTCTTGGGATAAGTATGGTTCTAAAAAAATAATTGTAGGGATAAGTGTGAACCATTACCACGACTACGATTGTTTCCGAGAAAGCCTATACATACACTCGTAACAGTCAACACCAACGCTAGAGGCATTAGCCAATACGAGAGTTCCAGACGACGTCACACCGACGGTCATGGCCGACTGGTGGGCAAAAAATTACGTTGGCGCCATCTAAACATGTGTTAAAAGGGTGATTTTTATTAAAGATTCTCAAAGATGCATAACTTTGTCAGTTCAAACCATCGAATAAGGAAACAATGGAATTGCAAGCTCTGGATTTAAAATCACACCCTGTAAAGCAGATCGAATATGCTATGCCAGCTGGGCACTTTCAACGCTTTAGAAGTAGTAGACTTACCCGTTTTTGTCTCAAAAAAAATTTATTTTAATATTGCTGGATGTATTGATGTATTGAATTATGCGTCGTACACATTTTTTTAATCGGTGTAGGCGATACAAAAAAAATACTTATTTCTTCCAATCCGCCTGTCGTACCATGTTTCCCACCAGTCAGTCACCCAAAGTAGTAGATACTGCGCCACCAAAGCTTTCCTGAAACTATTCATGGCTAAAACCCTAGAATTTCGGCCGAACGAATCACTTGAAACTTATGTTTCCCACTTCCTCTTGACCAGCGCTGTCAGATATTGCATGGGTCTTTGTTACCACCAGGCCGGGTTTTCTGCTCAAGAAGAAATTCATTAAATCAAAAATTTGGTATGCGGTTTTATCAATCAAAGCGTCTCCCACTCTGTTGCAAATAACTTTGCTTGCTACCAAGTACCAACACTCTTGTTTTGAGTCAGGTTTGACGGCAACGTCGCTGTGGGCGTGGGAATGGGGTCCAGCTGTATCCAACGGTTTATTTTGAAGCTCTGCATATTCTCGTATTGGGTTCTGGTTTGAATCAGTACCTGCAAATTAGAATGGGGTTTTTGTGTACATGTCTATTATTCCTTAGTGCACTTAGTACTGGTCGTTATAACATCCAGAAGTTGCAAATGATATTTTTTATATGTGTGTTTTTGGAGATTTCGTAGCCGATATGGATTAATGTACTCAGTTTTTTCGTTATAAAAGCCAGTATATTTTCGTTGGGCCCCAAAGTTTCGATAAGATTTTTACTTGAAAGTGGCCATGTTATTGACTTTGCTGGGATGAAACCCCTTGCCACCGTTGAGGGGTTTCTTCCTCGGATGTTACGAGAAGCCCTCGAGATAAACAAACGAGCTCACAGTCTAAATAAACAGCAAGATAGCCAACGTTTTTTCAGTAACGTGGAAACTGCAATTTCAGGACCATGGCACACACACATGGCTGACTGTGAAAACCTAAGGACCAACAACCAACACCCAGTAAATTCCTGCAGATGATTAGCAAGTAAATACATCGACTGTCAGAGTGACAAGATCCACGACGAAAAACATTATGTAAATGACTGTTTCTCTGAATTGTTTTAATTCGTCATATGTGCAGTGATTTTTTTTGTTTATATTTGATGTCCTTTTTCCAAGTTTTGTTCTGTAACTGTATTTATCAATAGTAAAATGTAGTTTTTTGTATTTTATATTTTTAAGTTGTATTGGCCCTGAAGAAGATGAGTGAAATTTTATCGAAACATCGACCCAACGAAAATATACGTGGCATTATAACCGAAAAACTTAGAACATATATTATTTGGGTGAGCGTAGCGAGCGTAGCGAGCGAAGCGAGTGAAGCGAAGACTTCAATTTCACTGACCCCCCAAAAAAATTAGCCTCGGGTGTTAGTTTTTTCTGTTTGTTCGCTCTCTACCTGGCAAACGGCATATTCGATCTGGATGAAAATTTGAGTGCGACCTTCGAAATCTCTGAACTTAGACTTGCTACGTTTTTTTGGGGACAATCGAAGAAATATTTCTCATGAATATCGTACTTTTACGATTTTTTTTCGATTTTAGTCAGTGGCGTACTAGGCGCCCAGGGCCCGCCGGCCGTTTAGGGGCCCGTTAAAAAAAAGTTATTAAAAAATCATAATCATTCTGTTTGGAAAATATTTTTTTTGT